>JBBIGA010116046.1:0-10476 GCA_037576975.1 Alestes dentex | reverse complement strand
GAGAGAGAGAGAGGACAGTTATACTGAGTGATGGGGGAGAGGGAGGACCACCCTACCCACCCAGAGAGAGAGAGGACTGTTATACTGAGTGATGGGGAGAGGGAGGACCACCCTACCCACACAGAGAGAGAGAGAGGACTGTTATACTGAGTGATGGGGAGAGGGAGGACCACCATACCTCCCCAGAGAGAGGACAGTTATACTGAAAGATGAATGAGCGGGAAGACCACTAAAAATATGGACTAAAGCATGTTAGTGTAGGTAAAACAGCAGCAGCCTTGTTTAAACCCTGATTCTGCTCCTCACATCCTGTATCACAGTGACGCCCCCCCTGGAGCTTAAAGCAGTGAGACGGCTCTCGCCCCGCAGTGCTAATAGGATTAGCTGCACTCCAAATCCCTTTTTTCCCACGCTGCTAATCTCCACTGTAGTGGAATTCAGCAGGCGGAGATCTTTCGGCGTGTGCTCTGGAGTCTGTTGTTGTTTTGCCGCGACCATTTGACATTTAAATCCCCACAAACAGGGAGAAGGGCCTGACTTTCCTGTGCAGTGAGAGAGAAAATCAGAGGACTGGAGCAGATGATGTGAGTGTGTGTGTGTGTGTGTGTGTGTTGTGTTTATGAACGCAATTTTCTCTGTCTTTGATGCTTCGGGCTATAAGACAACTGAAATGGAGAACTGATGTAAAAGACGTTTGATTTTCATACTTGTCGTCTTTTACAAGAATCTTTATTGAGCTGTGAACCAAAGAATTCCTCACAAATTAGTCACCTCACATATACAGTTTTATACATATATTTATATTCACAGCCATGGGAAAAAATAAGAGATCTTTGTTTTTTCTGGTTATTGCTTTTGTAATTTGTGGGAGTGTGTCTGTGTAAATGTGCAGGTCACTGTTGTTTTATACACTATTGATTTATTATACATTGGAAATGTATAATGTATACACAACACACTTACATTATTTTTATAACTGCAACAATTAAAACAGTGATGTGAAGAGCAGCGTGTGTGCATGTGTGACACATTCAGAAACTGAATCAGGAGTGAAGCTGCTGGAATCCAGCACATAGAAAAGCTGCTCTACAAGCACTACTGCATTTACAACACATATGGAGGCATTTATTTTTTACACAGTTCACACTGCAATAGTTTGGAAAATAGCAACCTGTGCATTTTACACACACACAGCCATAAATTGTACAAACAATGAACAATTTTTTTTTCCATGGCTGTGTGTATATATATATATATATACTTATATAATGTCTGTGTGTGTGTGTGTGTATGTAAAATTGTACATTCATGTTTTATTTCTATATAATAATATCTTGTGATATTGTCAAGTTTCCCCTCTTCTCTCCAATGAGGGCTTAGTCAGACATCCAATGCTTGATAATCTTTATTTAGCATACAAACCAAAAGGCATGAGGGCCAAACCAAAACTCTGAACAATAACAAAAAGGAGATTGGGAAACAGAAAGCAAGCCAAAATGACGGTCAGGATGATGGGGGACCAACAAACTCAACATGAACAGAAACCCTTTAAATACATACAAACCCAAATCCCACAACCAATGACCAAACACACACCCTTAACCTAAACACAACCCAGCTGTGACTAATAGATGTGACACCATTACACAGACACAATGAAAACACTTCAAACTAAAAGATCCTCGTGGGCAGAGCCCCCTCAGCGGAGAGCCACCATAGAGCCCCTCCGTGTCCTCCGGGACCGAGCTCCCCTCGTGATCAGTCCCTCTCTGGGGGGCTACTTCCTGGCACCCAGGTCCTATTCCCCTCCGGGGAGCTCCTTTCGGAGCCCTCAAAGAGCCCAGTACGCCCCCCCTAAAAATTGCTAGTGGAGACCCTCATCCGCTAGTGGAGTTGAAGACCCTGCTGGTGGGGGTGAAGGCCTGTCTGGTGGGGGTTCAGGCCCTGCTGATGGAATTTGAGGCCCTACTGCTAGCCCTAGCGGCCTTAGTGGCCCAGCTAAAAGGCCTGGTGGTTCTTTAAATGGGCCTAGCAGGTGTATTATTGGCCCTAGTGGCTCAACTAAAGGTGCTTAGTGGCTCTACTATGGGCCTTAGTGGGTTTGATAACAAGCCTGGTGGTTCCTCTATTGGGCCTAGCAGGTCCAGGATAGAGCATAGCGGCTCAACTAAGAGGCTTAGGGGCACTGCTACTTCTATGCTAACCCCCTCTGGGGCGTTAACTGCTAAGCTCCTACCCCCAAAATCACCCACCAGGAGCTGTGTAGGTACAGGTATGGCCGCCTGGAGCCGTCTTGGCACGGGGACGGGCGGCAGGAGCCTTCTCGGCGCTGGCACGGGACGCTGGGGCCTCAGCTCGGCTACCGTCTCCAGGTTGGCTTGGTTATTCGGGTCAGTGGTTGCCGCGATCAGCGGTGGCTTGGTTTTGGACCGCGGCCGCTTCGTGGCTTAGGACCGCAGTTTCGGGGAGTGGTGAGACGTGCTGTGTATCCTCACAGGGCTGCTGTTGGTGGACGACCGCGACCAGCTTCACGATCAACCCCTCGAGCGCGTCCAAATGGCTCTGCTGCTTCTCCATGTACTGCTCGAGCATCCTCGGAGCCAGCGGGAGGACCAGAAGAGCACCAGGGACTCCTCGTCTCGTTACTGGCGCCTTCGCCGGGGCGCTCAAGGCGGGCATCCCTGCCCGCTTCCTCCTCGCTGGCTGAGGTGCTAGCCAGTTGGCTCTGTAGTCAGCAGCCATGTCTCGCTCTATCAGCTCCTGGGAGAGTGCAGATAGCTTTGCCAGGAGCCACTCCTGTTCCTCGGGCGTGCAATCCACACACGCCTCGTCTGCTGCGCCTTTTGTTGGTAGGTTGGTCCATCTGTCACGTTTCCCCTCTTCTCTCCAATGAGGGCAGGAGCTTAGGCAGACATCCATTGCTTGATAATCTTTATTTAGCATACAAAACAAAAGGCACAAGGGCCAAAAAAACTCCAAAATCACAGTCAGGATGATGGTGGACCAACAAACTCAACATGAACAGAAGCCCTTTTTAATACATACAAACCCAAACCAATGAACAAACACAAACCCTTAACCTAAACACAACCCAGCTGTGACTAATAGACTCATAGTAGCATGTCACCTTCAGCACTTAAGCAGCCCCTCAATTATGAAATATAGCCCATTACTTTTATTTTTCCATCAAACGAACCTGGTACTGCATACTCTCTCAATGTCAACACAGGTGATGTAAGTGGCAATACAGTTAATGTAACATTTCCAAACCTGTTCTTTATTATTAATTCAAGATTAAAGATGTTTATTTGTCACGTGCAGTTATACATGTACAACGTACAACTTGCAGCAATAAATAGAATGTAGAAATAAAGTACATAATATAAATGAGAACATATACAGACTATGGACTACATGGATCAATTCATATTTACAATGGAAAATATATACAAGAGGTGTGCAATTGTGCAGTTTGATATGGTGCATATGATGTTTGGTCGTGTGGTTTTTTAGTAAAAACTGGTGCAAATGGTAGTGTGGTATGAGGAGTGATATTGATTGCAGGTGAAAGTGAAGTATGTTCTGGTTGAGGAGCCTCATGGCCTGAGGAAAACGCTCCTCTTGAAACTGCAGAACCGTTTACCCGAGTTTGGCAGGCAGACAGATGGTTGCTGGGATGGGTAGAGTCCTTGATGATCCCTGGTTTTGGTGTAGACGTTCTGCAGGACAGAGCAGATCCACCTTTGCGGTCTTGGACAGAGCAGTTTCCAAACCGTAAACCGATGCTCATGGTCAAGATGCTCCTGACAGCAGCTGTATAAAGGGCTTGTACGATCACAGGAGAGTTCCTTAACCTGAGCTGTCTTAAGTGGTAAAGACGCTGCCTTGTCTTAGTCACCAGTGTGTTTGTGTGTTGGGACCAATTGAGGTCCTCAGAGATCTGAACCCCAAGGTTTTTGGAGGTGCTCACCATCTCTACCGGCTTGCTGTTTATGTGGGTGGCAGAGTAAGATAGCTGCTGTTTCCTGTAGTCCACAACCAGCTCCTTTGTCCTGCTAATGTTCAGCTGGAGGCAGTTAGTCTGAAACTTAGTCTGAAACCAAGTCATCCACCTCCTTCAGGTAGGCCGACTCATCATTGTTGGTGATCAGTTTTCTTGCAAGACCCAAAACTGCAGCCTATAAAGCCTATATGATGCTAATGATTTGTAAGGTATCTTGTATCCTGTATCCAGTTTCTTTCCCCCTAACTTTAGTCCAGTTTCCCCCACTAGATTTGACTTAAAATGATGTTTAAAAAATAGAAAACTCATCATCGACATGTTCACACAGCAGCACCTACCCCTTCAGGGTTGCCAGATTGGGTAGGACCTACTATTCTGTAGTTGTTCTGGCAGTGAAGAAGTACAGTTTATGAGACTGTGAAGCTCAGAGTGTACCGAGGACCATCTGAGATCTGTGAAGTGCCCTCACACCAGCGTCCGGAGCAGAGGAGCCATTAGAACGTTTGTGCGCTGATTTGTACCACTTGTAATGTACGGATGCACAGTTTTAAAAGTCTCCATTACAGGAACTCATTCACTGCAATTGTTCTCTATTACAGTTCTTTCCCTGCATGCCTGTTCTCCTCCATCCTTCCTCCAGTATATTTAAATGTGTTGGAAAACGGGCTGTTTTTGTATCTTATTTTCCATATACAGACTGTATAGATGGGGGAATGAAAGTATCAATTTAACAATATTTACAGACTTTCAGTTCCAGAAAAGTGAAAAGACATCACAATGACAATATGTTGCAGTAAAATTGTAATACTGATATTTTTTCCATATCACGCAGCTCTAGATATAACTGTTCAAGTGTAATAATGACGATTTCGTCACCAAAATGTACAAATCATGTGGCTGTATAACATGCTGTTAAAGGCTTAATGTTTTTAAAATGTGGATTGTAGAGTAAGGCTGCACAGAATGTTGTCTTCTAATTGTAATTGTGATTGTGATTTGGGGTCTTAGCAATACTGATATCGCAGAAGGCTGCAATATGCAAATTACCTCCTTCTAATCACAGTGTTTCTGACAGGACGACCAATCACAGCTCCAGGTGAGTTACTGGGTGTTCCATTGAATTGAGGTCTTCATGTAATACGTCTAATTTTTAACCATTTAAGGTGCTGGCAAATCGGAGTTTGAATGGACGGGGCTAAACTGCTGTAGGAGATATATTTCAATAGGTTGTGTTTTGTGACATCACAAAAACTGATCTGAAACTGGGCTGTTTTTTAATCCGGACGGTATGGATGGGGAGAGTAAATGTGCCATTTGAAACAATTTACAGACTTTAAGCCTTTTAAATATTTAATTCCAGAAAAGTGATGATGTTGTCCCTTTCATATCCTGAAAGGCATCACAGTTGCAAAAATGCAGCAGAAAAATTGCAATAGTGATATGTTACCTGTATCGTGCAGCCCTGCTTGTGAGTTTTGCTTTGTGTGTGAAAGTGCTGACGCACTGAAGTTTATTGCATCAGTGGGACGTCTATTTTTAGACGCAGGACAGAGATTTGGATGGTTTTCCACGTTTTGAGGACACTCTGCGGTAAATGTGTTGGGGGTGTTCTGGAAGGGGAGAGGAAAATGAGAGTGTTGGAATGGGGCGGTAAGAATGGCTGTGAGGCAGATTCACACACTTGAGCGACTCTTCCAGCAGACCTCAACCTTGTTGCTCATTCTTTCCGGCGGACATGAGACATCCTTGAGCGCTTTCCAAACATTTGCGAGTGTTTACGGTCGGGACGGGGCAGGGGAGGCTGTTTGCAGCGTAGCGAATTGCGTGTATATGCTTCATGCGCTTTGGCTGCTCACTCTGGTCAGCTGACTGCAAGGCCGGCCTGCAATTGGCCGATCCAGTTGTGCACAGCTGCAGTGTAGGCACATTTACACGAGACAAGGCTGCCAGTGTCTCCTCCTCGACTGCACTCCGGCGGCGGCTGCATACAGGAGAGTGTGTGTGTGTGTGTGTGTATGTGTGTTTGCGGCAGAGCTCCAGTGCTTTTAATGAAGCCTTAAAGCTCCAAGGAACCCGGAGAAGGAAGGGCCCTTCAGGGATTTTGGAGTTCGTACTCAGCCCTCACTATACAGTCCATGACAGGACATTGTTGGCAACAATTGAGAAGAAAAGTTTCTGGGTTTCCAAAGCTGGAGCTCCAGGACCTCCAGTGCAGGCAAAGTCTGGACCCCAGACGCCTAACCCACCTTGGGCTGCTCTCCATTGGGGTGTGTCCTAAGAGCTGTGCCACTGGGTCTGGAGCTCCAGGTGAGTAGGGCTGCAACATTTTTTTTTTTTTTTACCATAATCGATTAGCCTGTAAGTAATTATTCGATTTATCGACTCTGTTATGCCTTCTTCTGTCTTGCCCATTATTGGTGCCAAAGATTTCTTTTGTTGTTTAGACAACAACAAAAAATCAGCTCCAGCATTTACTGTAGTGTAATTTGTCAAACTGACAATATTTCTGTAATTAAACTTAGTCAATTAAACGGCTGTTGCTCTGTTTAATCTGTTTTATCCTTTTCAATTCCTCTTCCATAATTTGTTCAAGTGATTTTCGTTGGTACATCAGAGTTATTTCAGTAATCGATTAATCAATATGTGTTTGATTAATCGGCTACTTCTCCCTCTTCTTATCATTCCTATAACAAGTGATTCCCATCGGCATCAGCATTTCCTGTAGTGTACTGTAATGTGATTCGTCGTCAGAATGACAGCTGTTTCTATAAAACTGATTATTTGAATAATTGGCCAGTCTCACTTATGTTTGCTTCTTTTCCTTTTGCTCTTGGCATCATTCCTTACGGTGCTTATGGCTGTTATGAGCATTATAGAGCACTTTTCAGTGAAGCAGTAGATTCAGGAGCACCCCCTATACTCCCTAAATTTATCCTTATAAAGCTTATTTTTCCTGATCGTCACCGAATCGCTGCAGCCCTACAGGTGGGGTTGCAGTGAGGGAGGCTGGCCGAGGCTCTGGTCCAGGCATGGGCTGCACGGCCAGCGTGGTGCTGCTGCAGGCTCTGCGCTCGCTGCTGAGGGGGAACTGCGGCCGCACTCGCTGCCGCCGGCAGGAGCAGCTCTCCCTGGACGTCCCGCCGCCGCAGGACAGGGAGGAGGCGGACAGCCGGCCCCGCACCATCATCGTCATGGTAACCAGACCCTCCCTTCCTCTCTCCTTCCACTGCTTCGTTATCCCCAGCCAGAGGCGCCCCGAACGTTTCGAGCCTTTTCAAATCCTTTCAGCTTCTCATGTCCGCAGTTTTTTAATGGAATATTTATTTTTACCACATGCGTCTCCCTCCTCTGGCTTTCTTCGGCCCGTACAGCTCTCCGTCCGACTCAGGTGTCTGATTTAACTCTCACTGGCGGTTCTACGTGGGGAACAATGTGGCGAGTTTGTGTGCTGTTTTGTTGAGGGACTTTTCATATGATCGCTTAATTTTTCCCATATGCTTCTTCCTCCTTTGTCTTTCTTAAGGCTGAATTAAGAACAGATCCGTGTCTGTCTACAATGGGGCAGCGTTCCCACTGGGTCTGCACAATATATCGTCTATTATTGTGATATCCAAAATACCTATATCGCGATATGCAAATGAACTAACCCTAACCACTCACAGTGTTTCTGACAGGGTGCTCAATCACAGCTCCAGGTAAATGAACTGGGTGTTCTGATGAATCGAGGTCTTCATGTAATCCAACAAAAGTCGAATTATTTTAATCTTTAACCATTCAAAGCACTGATTGGCTGAGGTGTTTTAAAAGGGCCCATATTCTGCATTTTTCTTCTGTTTCAGTTTCTCCCTGTGGTTTGATGGGTTTGTGTACCAAAAATATTTCTATAATTCTCCATAATTCCACAACCATTTTCCAACCATAGAATTAAATCTGGTTTTATTACTGTGCCTTCAAGACTCACATTCGCAAATCAGCTCATTCAAGAGACAGGACGGGCCTGAAACACTCCTTAGAATTTCAGCATGAATGGGCGGGGCTAAACTGCTGTAGGCTGAATAGGGAAACATGTAGAAATATGTGGGTTTTGTGACATCACAAAAACAATTTGTTTAAATGGGCTTTTTTTGTAGCTTAGTTTCACTATATGGACTGTGTGGACTGGGCAGTGAATACTTACATATATGATATCTTGAAAGGCACTGCAATCATAATGTGTAGCAGTAAAATCACTGTGCTGATTTTACTGGTTAGGGAGTTCTGCCTGCCATCAGAAGGTTGTGGGTTTGAATCCCAACTGCTGGTGTCATCGCTGAGGTTTTCTTTGAGCAAGGTACCGTCCCCACACCCTGCTCCCCGGGAGACCCTCATTGGTGGCAGCCCCCTGCTCCATTTGGTGAATGGGTTAAACACAGAGGAAGAATTTCACATTGTTCACACCGTGTGTGTGGTGTGTGTTCTCCCGTGACTATAAGGGGCCGCGTCACTTCGCTTCTGCCTGTATCGTACAGCCCTAATCCAAACCAGAATGTCTGGAAAATTCTGTGCCATTTTTCCCCTCTAACTGTAAGAGTTTGAGCTCACACACACACTTTTGTAATATTTTGACGATGAGTCGCATAGGCAGCTGCTGGCCTAGTGGTTCGGGAGTTGCCCCTGTGACAACTCAGAGGGTTGTGGGTTTGAATCCCAGGTCTGCTCGTGGCACCACTGAGGTACCCTTGAGCAAAGTACCGTCCCCACACACTGCTCCCCGGGCGCTGTGTGCCTGGCTGCCCGCTGCTTCACTTGGTGAATGGGTTTAAATACAGAGGAAGAATTTCACACTGTTCCCACTGTGTGCTGTGGCGTGTTCACGTATGACAGAATGGTCACTTCACACTTTTTTAAACACTTTTTTTCTGCCAACAGAATCTCAAACTGCTTCGTTTGTTTTGAGCTCTGCTTCAGGGTTGAGTGTTGTTTGGGTTTTGCTCTGACCCCACCTCTACCAGAGAGAGAACAAGCACTTATTTACATGCATAGTTAAGATTATGGAGGTCTGCATGTCACAATTATCTGTAAATCTTTTCTGGACAGTGTGTTGCTCAGAGCTGTGTGTGTGTGTGCGTGTGTGTGTGTGTGCGCGCTGGAGGGTGAACGTGTGGAGGAAGATTATTTTAAGGTAGTTCTATAAAAATGGGATGTGTGGGATAAATACTAGGCCCTGGTTAAAGCTGCTGTCTTTGCTGAATGTGGGGTGTAATATGAGGGTTAATGTGAGGTTGTGCATCGGACGTCACTCAGCAGTTTTGACCAGTTTCTGTTGTGGTTGGAACATTTTTGGAGACAGTAATGTATGTAATGCATGTCCAGCACGTTTTCCAGAACAGCTGAGAGGGAGAGAAAGAAGAGGATGAGAGAGAGGGAGAAAAAGTGAGAGGAGGAGGAATAGAGATGGGGAGAGAGAGAAAGAGAGGAAAGAGTCTGAGGAGGAGAGGAGAAAGAAGAGAAGGTGGGAGAGATATATAGAGAGGGTCACAGTCTGTGGGAATGTTGAGGTCTGTGGGAAAAATGCTGCATCTGTGTTTGTGTGTTTTGTGAATGGGCTGCTGCTCTGGGATTAACGTGTGTGTGTGTGTGTGTGTGTGTGTGTGTGTGTGTGTGTGTGTGTGAGTGAGTCATGCAATGGCTCCACATAACATGCTTGTTGTAGTAAACTCCTCACAAGGCCTAATATTAATTATTATTGATTTTTGAGAACGCATGATGTGTTTCAGAGTGTTGTTGGGTTCACTGGTCTTTCAGTGGTGTGACTTTTATTTCTGCACTTTCAACACACCACTGTTTCCCAAATTAGTGATGCTTTAACTGGCTGGAGGTGGGGGGGGGGGTGGCCAGGGCTGATGTAGCTCCACCCTCACTGTGCTGAATCAAGCTTTAGAGGCTGTGGATAAAAAATGATCAGCATCTCCAGAACTGCACAGAGCGATGCTTTGATGTTGGATCTGTAAAAACAAACACTCACTGTCCAGATAAACAGATTTACGGGTGTTTTTTCTGTGTACAGTGTCGGTCGTTCTGAAACTCCAGTGAATATGTTGAGGGAAAGTCGTCCACTTTTTTGGCAGGATGTTTCTCCTCCTCGTTCCCTCCTCCTCCTCCATTTCTCTGTTTTCAAACCTCCCCCCCCAGTCACTTTCATCTCTCTCTCCCATAACGGTGGAAGAGACCACAGCCGTAGCAGTGTGTATGTGTGTGTGTGTGTGTGTGTGTGTGTGTGTGTGTGTGTGTGTGTGAGAAAAGGGTCTGTAGCTGGAAAGACTTCATTTCTTGCTTGTCCATGTCTTGTAGTACATTTGAATCAGTCATTTTAACTGTTTTAACTTTATCAAGGGTCTTATCAGACAGTGTGTGTGTGTGTGTGTGAAGAGTAGAGTGTGTGATCAGACCCTTTATCAGACAGTGTGTGTGAAGAGTAGAGTGTGTGATCAGAC
>JBBIGA010116025.1:0-10476 GCA_037576975.1 Alestes dentex | reverse complement strand
CCTCTCTACCTCACTGTATCTCACCTGCCTCTCTACCTCACTGTATCTCACCTGCCTCTCTACCTCACTGTATCTCAAACACCTCTCTACCTCACTGTACCTCACTTGACTCTCTACCTCTCTACCCTACTGTATCTCACCTGCCTCTCTACCTCACTGTATCTAACCTCAGAAGGTGTTTTTTCAATGATCAAATCATAATGCATGTACAAATGGCATTAGATCGTGTTCATATATTTGTGAAGACTGTACACTCGTGATTTCATCACCTAGGACTTATGTTAATGCCAGCTTTTAACATAAAGTTCTCAGGTTTCTTGAAAGAGCCTTCAGACTAGCAAAGAACCTTTACTTCATGTGAACGGTCTTTATAGTTCTAAAATGTTCTTTAGGGAACTAAAATGGGGCACCTTTTGACCAAGAATGTACTTTATACATAAAACAGACAAGTCCACTTTTACACAAGATGAATCTAAGATGAATTTGATTTAATCAGCTTCCACACACTGCTCCCCGGGTGCTGTGTTCCTGGCTGCCCGCTGCTTCACTTGGTGAATGGGTTAAATGCAGAGGAAGAATTTCGTGCTGTTCACACTGTGTGCTGTGGTCTATTCATGTATGACAGAATGGTCACTTTCACTTAACAGGCCTCTGACTGCACTTTTTGGGTCAACTTGCTTCAACATACTTTAATGTATTTAAGTATGCGTGTTGGCTTATTCATAAGTTACAATAGGAAACATCTGTTTTGTGTCTAAGTCACATTACCGGTTGACTTAAGAATATTTATTTTTCAATTTGCATCGACCACTGAGGAAAGCCACGACCTGAGGGGAATCATTCCTAATGCAAGGAATCATCATACTGACATTATCCATATTACATTTGGTCAGATGGAAATATTAATACAACTTAGTGGATTTAACCCACACTGTGAAAAACACAACACATGCAACAACTTAAGAGTTTCCAACTCGGAGCACAAACATGGGCTACTAGAAACCCATCTAGAGCACTGGCTATTATAGCAGGTATAGTCTGAAGTGAATTTGACCAAACTGTCAAACATGTCTGCAACTGCAATTTTGGCTTAAAACCAATCAACATATGTAAGGGGAAATTCCACCAAATTGTCTAAACTGCTGTTGAGGTCCATCAGAGAGACACTGAAGAGAAATATACTGTTTTTTGTTTTTTGTTTTTACAAATAATGATAGGAATCAAACCTACATGAGCAATGCTAATAGCAAATGTAGCGCCCTGCCAAAAGCATATAATACAAATGTGCTTCAGGTCAAAATCTTATCTGAAAAACTACATAAAGCAATGTCTCGGACATCAGGCATTGCCATAGTATGTAATAACGTTCTGTGAGGAAGCTTTTAGAGCCATTAAACTTTTCAGATGTCAGGTTCCATTCACAACCACTGTGAACAAACCTTAAGCAATTTTTTGTAATTTTATTAAAGTATCTCTCAATTCCAATCAACTGGGTCCCTGATTCAGCTGAATCATTAATAGCCATGTGTATTAAAGCAAGGAAAAGACCAAACAGTGCTGGACAACAGTCAGTCCACACTAACTCATACCTGCTCAGGTAAACATGACGTCACGGCTGCACTAGCCCCGCCCCTCCTCGAGTCTACTATGTTCATAGAGAGTGAAAATCGTTAAATGCTACTTAATGGTTCTTAAATGTGTACAATTAAACGCAATCGTGAGATAAATCATGTTTATTACGTTCAAAAAATAAAGGCATGGTTGAATAAAAACGTTCACAAGTGTGCTTTCTGAGCTCTCTGTACTCTCGACGTTCAGCTCAGGTAAAGAGACAAAAGTAGAAGCTGCTGGCCACTGGGAGCTCTGAAACAAACTTTAAAAAGTAAAGAAAACACAAAAACTAAAACTAAACTGATTTACGTTATTAGGTCCCAACGAATATATCATTTTAGTATTTGAAGCAGCCGTGTTGCCTTACCGAGCGATTCGAGCGACGCTTCTTGGATCCTCGGGTGAACATGTCGGTCCGTTTCGTTCGGACTGACCGTGGCTCCCCAGCTCTGTACGTGGTCTTAGGGAGGGTCTTTCACATGGTTTTACTCCAAGGCAATGGCTCAGGACGTGAGACTCGTCGGTGGCTCTCCGAGACAGACGAAGTGTCCTCAAAGAGAACGAGGCATGAAGAAGTGAACGGGTAACACCTACAGGACTACTGCTGCTGCAACTCTCCGGAGCCCAACTGTAGATCAACCCCCTCCACCCGTCAGCTTTGTACACCTCTGGGACTGCGTTACCAAACGATTCTGACATAAAACAGACGACCAGCACATAAACACACGACTCATAAACGCGGCAGAGAAGGAGAAGCCCTTGCCTGTCTGCTAAAGACCTTTTTACACAGATTTACACGATATGGACAAAAGTATTTGGACGCCTGACCATTACCATTAAATCAACAGGCAATTTATTGACACTGCATTCCAATACATAGACTTTAATATAAAGTTGGTCCTTCCCTTTGCAGCTATTACAGCTTTCACTCTTCTTGAAAGGCTTTCCACAAGATGTTTGAGTTTCCGTGCCCAATCACTCTGTAGAGCATTTGTGAGGTCAGACACTGATTTTGGACGAGAAGGTTGGAAAAGAAAAGGTTCTTTCCCAAACTGTGTCCACAAAGTTGGAAGCATGGCGTTGTCCAAAATGTTTTGGTCTGCTGAAGCCCTACACTGAAGGTAAAGGGCCATCTGAATTCAATGATTAAGGGGTGTGTCCCAATATTTTTGTCCATATAGTGTATATACGGCCCCTTACGGCCACTACCGTGTGAAACAATAGATTAACTCTGTTTATTTAGTGTAGGGGCGCTCCAGACCAAACCACCTGCAGAACATTTGTATTTAACTGACTAACACTCAAGCTGTACTTCCATTTACGTCGTTGACTGCCTCGAAATGCAAAATGTTACATTTTAATGGTCTTTTAAACTACTCTTCTTTTGTTGGTACTAAAGGTCCGTGTGGCCTACTAGTTTTCATCTAGTATCATAATATTCTGCAGCGTTTTCTCGGTTTTGCCTGTTTTTAACACTCACCTCGTCCTTCCTGCTGTTTCAAGTGCTCTTATGTAACGCATTTGAACATTTTGAAAAGGAATAGACATCTGAGGTTTGTTGAGTTTCAATAAAATAGCAGATGCTCCCACCTTGTGGCCCAACATGTAAACTGTTACTGACTGGCTTCATGAATTCTCATCAGACCATGTTGTTTTAGGCAGGACTCCCTTTGATTTTAATCCAAAAAGCACGAAGGAGTCGGCACGTTGGTCAGATCTCTTGCAAAGCTCTTAATTTTGGAGGACAACTGAATAAATAATAGCTTTGGCCTCAATGGGATGTGATTTCCAAGGTCACTTTATTGTGCATATGTACACAGTGTAATGAGACATTTCTCCATATTCCACAGTGCAACATATAGCAGCAATAAACAATGTGCAAGTTATGACAAAAACAATATGATAAATAGACACCACAAGAATGTAAGAGTATAGTGTGAATGGGGTGAAAACCTTCAAGAGTAGCTACTACTGCATCATAAGAATGATATTGCACAGGAGGCAGCACTGAACAAAGTTCAAGGAATGACAGAAACAATTCAGCATTCAAACTGGCTATCCATTCAGTTTTCAGTAGTAGCCTGTTTATAAAGCAGTTAATTATTTATTACTAGTCGATTATAACATCTCATCAACTCCTTTTACCTTTTTATTGTATGACCTTTTTTCTTATTCTTGTGTGAACTCCCTTCAACAGTATGCCATCAGTTCTCCTTTCGAGTACATAACTGTATTTTACTATGAGTACTGTACTTAAGAAGGGACTAGACTTGTGATTATATACTGTGTAATAATAGCTAAAGCCCGATGTGTGTGGAAGCTTTATACCGGGTACGAAAACACTCATCTTTGCTCTCTACTTTGACTTGAACTGCCTATATGGCAGTTTTTCTTATTTCTGAATGTATGGAAAGTATATCTTAAAAGTCCAATACATCCTCATTGTTTGCAGTATACACATCATAGTTTTATAGTATTAGCACTACACTAATACCTCGTGTTTACTACAGCTTATTATACCCATTTATAACAAAAACTGAGAATGATTTGTACATTTTTTTGTTTCAATGAACAAGTGAAATTTTTATACAGGTTTGAGCTGCATGTCACGTCTCCCCAGTAGGCCGGTGGTGGTAATTCGGAGAGCCCGGGCCACGTTTTTTCCCTTCTAGATTATAACACAATACTATAATGATTTAAATGAGTACTGTTACAGCTCTTGCCACCTGCACTGTAAGTTGTCTTGTCCTACTTAAATATGCATTCATTTGCATATTGAAAAAATCAGCCGTTGTTAGAATTAAAATGTTTATTTAATCATGAAGACACAGTCCAGAGAGAGGCATTTAAAGAACAGATGATAAAAATCTCACTGTTTTTAATCGAGAGAGAGAGAGAGAGAGAAAGAGAGAGGGGAAACCATTTAAGCAATATCTGAGCAATATATTATGAACATTCTTTCTGGAAAGTCCTTTTACCTCATACAATTTCAGTAATGCCTGTATTCTAGAAGCTTTGATATTTAGTTCTAAACGTAGGGAAACCTGATTTGCATCACCCAATGAGATCAGTGAAAACAGGCACCGTGTGTGTGATAGTGGTCATCGGTACAGAGGAAATGGACATATTTAGGTATTCTGGTGAGATTTTACAGGAAACCAGGAAACACAATTCGTCCAAAAATCTGAAAAAGGGCTGACAGGGCTGAAATGGTCTGTTCTGACTGTAATGGCATGCCTTGTTGTTATAACATGTAATAATATGTTGCAATAAATATTCAGTTTTAACTTTGTCCATTGGTTGAGCAAAACCGACACTAGCTAGTTAGTCATGATTGTAATTATAATGCAAGTCAATGTAAAATGGTTTTGATCATATGTAATTCATCCATTGTGGGTAAATGGATACAAACATACGTATGTTTTGGATTATGCAGTCAAATCAAATTTAAAAGAGTATGGTTATAATTAGAATTTTAAATGAGCAGGTTGGTTAAATCTACATTTTAAAAAATTAACATTAAAGTGTTAATGATGGAACTTTGAAATGCTGAAGCCTCATAAGCATGAAATGAAGCAGAGTACAGTCCTGTGTCAAAAACAACTTAGGCACCCATGAAAATAATATTTAAGACCTGTTTAGATGAGTTGTAAGTAAAAAAAAAAAAAACAATATTACAAAATATTCTAAGCAAAATTAAAAGAATAAATACAAATATATTATACAGTAAATAGCGATTGTATGTTCAGTATATCCGTGTGTTCCTTGTTAAAGTCCAGTATTACTGTAGGTTCCATCCGAAACCTGGTTTGACTCAATCAGTCTTTCATTAAATTAAATCAGGAGCTGCTGATGGAGCTTCACAATCCAAACAACGGATGGAGGAACCGAGGAGGAATCTGGAACCGAACCTGTGTTCTCCTCACCAGCTCATACAATATCTACTACTTTTTTTTTTACAGACAAAACACATCTTCATACTTTTTTTTAAAGATATTTTCTTGTTTGCTTGCATTTATTCTAATGTTAACTTTGCTAGCAGAAAGACATTTTATCACCAAAAAATGGTTTTAAACAATTTGCCTAGGTCCCTAAGACTTGCATTGCTGTAAATTAAAAATATACGTAGTTTTGTAGAATTCCCTTGGCAGACGTCCAGAAGGTGGCGCCACATACACGTGTCTCTCACAAGGCTCTCGAATGAAAAAACACCAGAACTGTTCACAAATCTTTTACGTTTTATTGGTTGCACTCACACACATTACAACAGATTTTTATGTTATGGTGCAAAGAAAACCCAAACACATCAGTAACACATTAGAATAGTGAAAAAGAAATAAAACACTGCAGAGCTACTTTTGGCTGTGTTTGTTTCCAAGGATGAACACAAAAAATGCAAGAAACATGTTGACTTGGTCTAAAATAATGTTTGAAATAAATGTATATCCTGAGACTGTAATTGTTGACAGAAAAAATGGCATAGCTGAGGCACTTTTTTACAGTAAAGGTGTTAATAATTTCTTTCTTAAGTAGTCTGTTTGTGCTATTAAATTCCAGTAAGGCTGTGCAGACAGCAGTGAGTAATATTACTGCACTCTTGAGTAGGAAACACCATAGAACAGAAGTATGGCACACCTCGGGTCTTCAGGTTAGATACAGCAACCTCCAGAACAGATGTTACGTGTAGAAAACAACACAATTCTAAGGCAACTCAATGACAAAAACCCAAACAACACAAACACAAGTTCAATCTAATCACTAAAGAACGGTACAACGTAATCAGTTAGCTTCCTTCTGTGAACAGTCAGATGGTCCTGATTAAGGCATGGCGTCTATATACCAATTTTATATGGCTTTCATTGGGTTTCTATAGGATCATTATTTACTTGCTAGTAGGCTGCACTCATGTCCTGCTGTAAGTTCAGCAGAGCTAAACATTACATGCTGTTTTATATCCATCTTTGTTTCGTCATGACTTGGGCGAGTTCTTCAGAATAATGAACAGAGGGTGTTCCTGCAAGATCTTGTTATGCAAAACGTAGAACCTCTATCAGCACACATGCCAATAGTGCTGAATTTATGATCAACTTGATCTGAAATGCGATACAATTAATTACTACTTAAACTGACCACATAAGCTGTTCATTTAATTTTTGTTTTTGGCTGGGGGGAGGGGGGCTGGTGCTGGGGGAGGGGGGGTTATTTGAGTTTATTCATATTCTACCGTCCTATCCTGACAACCTCTGAACCCTCTGACTTATACTAACATTCTCGAACAGAGTAGCTTTTGAGGTAAGAGGTTACTATGGCAACAGATCATTAAGATGAACATATTGTTATAACTATATAAAAACAAATCTTTCTCCTACTGTTATAGTACTTCAGTTTCATTTGATTAAGAATACTCAGTACAGTTACTGTTAAATATTAGTTTCTGTTATCTACCGCAGCTGAAATTTTACATCCATTTGCTCGCAAAAACATGAGCACACTTTGCTCTTTTTAATCAGACGCAAAAATAGCACCAGCTTAAACTGGACCGAGCCTTTTCAGCTCCCTTTCCTCATCGTAATAGTCCCTCAGTTATTCGACAAAAACACGTCTATGTTTTGTCTCGGTAAAATGGGCCCAGTGCAGGCCGTTCAAGTCAGTCTAGCCAATCTCACCTATTCTTTCTTTAATTTTCTATGATCCTACACTTGACACCATCCGGAGCCTCTACACCACCACCAAAGTTATAGTGCTTCGAACAGCTGAATTTTTATTTTTTATTTTTTGCAGCAAAACTCTTTACCCAGACCACAGACAACAGCTTCTCCATCAGTTCACGAGTGTTTTCACCAAGCAACAATCTTTACAAATTCCGTCTTATTTAGCGGGCTCTTTGACAATCTCTGACCCAGATTCTTCAGTCTTTTTGTGTAATATTTTCATTTTTCAGTGTTCAAAACTCCACAGCTTTCATAGCTTGCCATTTTTCAATCTTTTGTTTTCAAGTGTTTCCATGCGAGTGCTGTTGCTGTTCTGATACGAATAATAGTGTTCAAACTCTGTCATCTGTGGAATAAACACACAAACAAATCATTTTGTTATTCAAGAGTTACGAGACATCCTAAATCAGTGCTGTTATTCCTTATTTGCATAGGGAAAGTCATTTTGTGTCAGTAGATCCAAGCTTGCGATGGATGGGCGATTACTAATGGTAAAGTGGCAGCACTCCACTGAAGGCCAGACTCCAAACTTTTTTAAACCTACGTAAACATTTATAAAAACATATTCCAACGAGCATCAGATGTCATGAAGGCTGCAAGTCAGTTTTATTGCTACTTCACTTCAGTAAATGTTATGACAGCTGATGCTTTTTAGAATAAGCCTTTATAAATGTTTACGTAGGTTTATGCCAGTTGTAGTGAAAGGTTTATGTCACGTATCCTTACGAATCTTTGGCCTTGAGTGAAGTGTTACCAATAAAGTCTCTTAAGGCTCTTTGAATATCTTTAAATATAGTTGAATATTCCTTCTGAATATTCTCAGGGCTGCATAAAACAAAAACAAACATTAAAACAAAACCAAACCAAACCAAAAAGAGCACTATATGGACAAAGCACCTACATGCCTGAGCACCTATAGCTCATCTCTGCATGTGCCTGGTGTCCACAAAAGACACTTTGAAGAGAGAAAGCGGCGTATTGACGATACATTTGGAATGCTCAGTATATATTGAAATGATTACATTTAGTGTGTTTGTGTGCGTGTGTTGTGTCTGAGTGTGGTTTAGTATACATTCTATACCTGTGGAAGCAGCTGAATGCCCTCTGGTGCTCTTAATGTCCAGAAAAACGGTGTAGGCATCATAACCAAACACAATGCCCGCAATAAGGCCAAACACCTGTAACACAGAAGATACATTACGAATACATTACACACTCACCATTTAAGAGCTAGCTCAACACACGGAAAGAAAACACATCCGTGAATTTACTTACTTATTGACGGAGATCATATTATCAGATCATAATATATTATATAAACACAACAATGTTTTTCTGTTGATTTACATTAGACAATATAATCACATAATACACTTTCTTCACATGGAAATGCTGTACTGAACACAGTTTAAATCAAGCTAATGCTTTACTTTATGCCATGCAGCCTTAGTTAAATAGGCAGAGAGAACAAGCGAGCAGAACGTGGGAAAGTCAAAAGAAAGTGGTCTGACCCCTCCTGCGATGAGCGCCCCATCACCCCTTCCACTTGCCACACACACCAGAGAGACGATGAGGTATAGCACTGCTCCTATCCCAGCACGGAACAAGTCCTGAAACATACGGGAGTGCAGCAGAGTGTATGAATTACATCCGTGTTTTTATGCATGTTTAATACACCTGAGCACACACACTTATGGATAAAGGCTGTATGTGATCTACTGTTGCCATATGATCATTCATGTAAACATATAAAACAACTCATTAAATATATATTAAACCAAACGAAGTGCGAATGAATGATTCGAACATGCTCATCCCGTTTCACAGAACAAGTTTAAATCAATTGATGGTAAGCTATAAAATATTAGATGTGTGAAGAGTCATAAATGATTCTACTGTAAAACAACATGAGGTTTCAAATAAATATCAGAGAAACTGTGCTTACTGACGTTTGGCTACTGTGTCAAAACCTTATGTAAAGCTAGAAGTACGGAGCAAAAAACACTGTTAAATTGTAGTCAAAATGTTACCATTTTTTGACATTAAATTATATAAAAGTAAAATCTGAATGTTTGAACAGTTAAGAGTCACATGTGTCAAAATAGGTTTTTGAGATTTGAAATCAGTTCAAAGTTAATAACAATGTTTAAGCCAAAAAGTGTGTTTTGCCTCTTACAAGAATTCAATTTCAATAACACTTACATAAAGCACAATTTCTTTCAAAATAATATTTTGGAATAGCAACCACATGCAAATAAGTATTTTGCATCCTTGATTATTGATTATTTACACTATACAGGTATTTTTGTTGCTTCTAAAGTATTAAAATATTGGAGAAACCATCTAAAAATACATGATGGAATAATATTTAAATAAACACCATACAAAACATTATTAGTTATTCATAAAACAAGTAAATCTTTCAATAGTAGTTTGTGTGTATGCACACATCGCTCAGCGGCTGCTTCTGTAAGATATTAACAGTGTACGAGACTTCGAGAGAATCACTCATACTTGATTAGAGAGTGTCAGTGATAAAGACCCTAAATAGAATTTTTACAACTGTCATTACACTCCTGATGTATTGCTGGAATGGACAACTCTGTGTATATGATCTAAATGGAAGCACAAGGTGTGTGAACACTGTATGTATGTTCATGTTACTTACAGTCCAGGCCCAGTTGATGACCTGAATCTGTTTGTCAAGCTCCATCATGAAGATGACGAAGAAGATGATGGCAAAGATCAGCTCACAGATGGCCAAGGCCGAATAACCCCCACTGTAAGATGCTGCATAGCAGATGATGACGATGAAGCTCAGGAGCTACAGTCAAGAAAGAGAGAGAGACAGAGAATGAGTGAGTGAACACAGGTTTACACCCACACATACAGTGAGAGAGAGAGAGAGAGAGAGAGAGAGACAGAGAGACAGAGAGACAGAGAGAGAGAGAGAGCACTGTGCAAATGTTTTGAGCCACCCCTCCTTTCTTTATTTTTTAATCACCTTGTTGGTGCAAAACACTACTTTATGCCTGTCATATCTTTGGCAAACTGAGGGGATTAAATGAAAGAAATGGGAACAAATGTTTTACTGACAGGCTGCAAAGTGTCTAAAGATACAAGGAGCCTAGATAAAGGAGTTCCAGCCACTCAG
>JBBIGA010116004.1:0-10477 GCA_037576975.1 Alestes dentex | reverse complement strand
GTTGGGGGTGGTTGGTGGCGGTGTCGGGTTCCTCTGTTTTTTTCTGCACAATAGGCCGGCCGGTTCTCCGCGAAACACCGAAGCCTTTCTGCCCCGGCTGCTGGCGTAAGTGGGGCTGAAGTGCTTCGGACTTTCGTTACAGTGAGTGACAGCCGAGGGCTCCGGGGCGGTCACCGATCTCCCGGCTGGGCTTCTACAGCCTGAAAGCACTGGATAGAGTGTTCGGAATTTACATCCTGCATTTTATATTGGATGTACAGGGCACTTAAGTACAGGATAACAGTAATTACACAGTTACATGATGAATTACACTTGTATTTAATTTACACCTGCCACAGAAAAGTATGTGGACACATTTAACAGGTGGTAAACTCTGAGAGGAATTTCTCTGTAATTGTCTGAGAGAGAAAGTCATGCCAGTAGGAGTCCGTGTGAGAAAGTGCTACGTCTGAAGTGCCCTCACAGGAAGACATTACATGAAGTGGTCTCCACTTGGGACATTGTTTCATGATCGTTTTGAGAAGAGTTTGGGCCTAAATGGTAGCAGACATTAATTGGTGAAGAGTAACAGACAGTGTGGGGCTTTTTTGTCTTATTTTTTTCCGGGATTTTACCTTCGTCGACAGTGGATATAAAAACTCAAGACACATGTGGTTTTGGATGATAAAGAAAATGACCGTTTGTAACAATTGTGAAAAATGTTGCACAACAAAACACCTGAATGACAGTTTAGTAGCTGACAGATCAATTATACAGAAAATTGTAAAATATCCTTTTAATAACTTATATTTCTTATTTCTCTGATCAGACAGAAGTTGGGATTAAGGGTTAACTGAAGATTGTAACTGAGCATCAAACCTCGCGAACAGAACTAAAAAAAATTTTTTATTGATGGTCATAATATATGATGTTCATCGTAATTGATATTCATTAATATACATTTTTTCCTTTAATGGTAAGGTTTGGAAAAAGTGCAAAAGTACAGGCATAACTTTCAAAGTCTATGAAACATTCTTGGGACTTTTACGAAATTTAATTTTTTTTTGGTATTAGCGAGTCTGTGCAACACAGATATAAACAGAATAAAAACATCATTTCATTTCAGAATGTAGCGCTGTATACTGGTATAATATAATAGGACCCTTAAATAAGTAAATATAACGGGAGTCTGACTGGCCGGGAGTCTGACTGGCCGGGAGTCTGATTGGCCGGGAGTCTGAATGGCCGGGAGTCTGAATGGCCGGGAGTCTGGAAGGCCGGGAGTCTGAATGGCCGGGAGTCTGGAAGGCCAGGAGTCTGACCGGCCGGGGGTCTGACCGGCCGGGGGTCTGATTGGCCGGGGGTCTGACCGGCCAGGGGTCTGACCGGCCGGGAGTCTGAATGGCAGAACAGAGCAGGGGTTGCTTTTTGTTTTGCCCCAGATTTTCTTTTTCCTTTCTGGGGTACAGTGTCCTTCTCCCTGAAGGAGTTTTACATTTCATTTGTTCGGCCATTTACATTTTTTTAGTATCAAAAAAATTAGGGCTTGGGCCCATTAACATGTTATTATGGCGTTAACCCATTATTTACTTAATGGCAACAATTATTTTATCGCGCGTTATCAATTATTTTTATCTCGACAGGTTTTTGCGGGGGTCAAGCGTCCCATTATTTTTGTCCATATAATATGTCATCATTACTCTTGGCCATATATGACCACTACTTTCTCCATATAATATGAACAGAAGTATTGGGACGCCTGGCCATTACGCCAACAGGGACTTTAATGACACTGTATTCAGATACAGAGACTTTCATATGGAGTCGGTCCCCTTTACAGCTGCTATAATGCTCTGGACTCTGAGAGGAACTTGTTTTTCTATAATAAACTAGATAAAACGTGAACGCCCTGCAGGGGCAAATAGCTGTGGTTCAAATGTTCGTGCACTTTTGTTATATAGCAGTATTTTTTATAGCAGTATTTTAAAAATAAAAGTGCTCAGTACACAACTTTAATTTATTTAAATTTGCGTATAATAATGCAAATTAATTGCTTTTAATCACAGGAAACCATTCGATTAATCGTGATTAAAATTTTTAATTGTTGCCCAACATTTAAAAAAATATATATCGGCACCGTACAATATGAGAACATCACATGGAAAGTTTGTCCTGATTAAAATGTTTGGAGTATTGTTTGATGGATAAATTATTATTTACTATTGTTTTATTTAACAGTGGGTTTGACTATGCTGTGGGGTCTTATTGGACACTCTCCGCGAAGATGAGCCAGTTTGGGTCAGTTTGGGTTTTGGAATAAAGAGGTGATTCTGGGTTTCTGGGTCTCTGGTCAGTGTTGGAATGATGCTGTGGTTAAAACCGAGTTTTCTGTAGCTCAGGTCGAGTTGGGACTTGACGCTCTGTGCTGGGGAGGGTCGGACCCGGACAGAAGGTCCTCCGGCTGTATTCGGGTCCAGACCACAATTTCATGCCTGATTAAAGCTCTGTATGGTTTTAGATATTAGATCACAGTGAATTATAAAACCACACTTCTGCAAAGGCGGGATCAGCGCGGGATCAAAAGGCCCCCAATAAAACGTCAACTGGTCTGACTGCGCGCGAAGCTCCTCAATCAGACGCTCTTTCCTGTCTCTCGTCTCTTTCCACCTGGACGTGGGGCCATCTGTGCTCCCCTCTGAAAGATAAGCGTCGTTCAGGCAGAGAAAGAGAGTGACGGGGAAAGAGGGAGAGACGGAACAGAAGAGGGGGGCGATGGAGGGTCTCATGTCCGTCTTGTCGGGTATTGAAAGGGGTCTGTTGGGCCGTGGCCGTCGGGGTCTTTCTCCTTGTCCTGCTGTTATCTTCTGGGGTTTCACTCTGGTAGAGAGACACAAAGGGTGTCTTTGTGTGAGCGGGACTCTCTCTCTCACCGCGGGCCGTTATTTACCCCGGCCCCGGCCCTCGCCTCGGCCGTGTTCTACAGAGAAACACACAAAGCCGGGCCGCGCCGGTCCTCCCCCGATCCATTCCGCTCAGTCAGCCGTAACCTGATGAACCCGTCGCCACCCCTCAAATCCGACCCCCCCCACCCCCCTGCTGTATGTCCCCGCACCTTCCTTTCAGAACGGACGATGTAAGTAATATCAGGGCTGTATATCTCCCTCCCTCTGTCTCTCTCTCTCTCTCTCTCTCTCTCTCTCTCTCTCTCTCTCGCTTTCTCTCTCTCTGTCCTGGGTCTCCGGTGTCCTCTCCACTTTCAGTGGCAGCGATAAGATGTCTGCGCGATTAAGAGCGAAAAGTAATCCTGCCCCGGGCCCGTACTGAATGCTCAGGCCACACAAAAGCAGCACCGGTGCAGGCGGGCTGAGGGCGGGGAGGTGAGCGAGGGAGGTGGGGGTGGGCGAACGAGGGGTAAATAATTGATGGGCAGCACTTTCGTTTTTTTTTTTTTTTTTTAATCTGTAAATGAGAAGCCCAGCGATGCTTTAGCCTGCTGTGTCACCCTATCCCACCACCATTAAGATAACAAGATGGAAGATAATGATCCTAGTTAAGATGCAGTTTACATGGGAGTGGAGGGAGAGAGAGAGAGAAATTGGGAGAGAGAGAAAGAGAGGGAGAGAGAGAAAAAGAGAGAGGGGGGGTGATTGGTCTTGGCTAGAACCTTGAAAGAAAACCCTTTGCTAAGCCAAGAGGAACTTGATGAGGTGGATCTGTGCTTATGTCCATATAACTACAGTGATCTGGACTCTCATCAAAGACATCACACACACACACACACACACACACACACATACACACACACACAGACAAGAGTTATCTTGTCCATTAATCTGCTCCGTTTACATGCCACCTGGTGTAAGTCGTCCGGGAACAGAATTGGCCACGGCCGAGTGCGCTGAGAATTATCAAAGCATCAGCGCCTGCGGGTCAGTTTAATCACAGCTAACCTCTCGATCGCAGAGGGAACGACAACGAGAGCGAAACCGAAAGGAAGCAAAAAGAAGAAAAGAGAAAAGAGTGCAATAAAGACGAAGAGGAAATGTGAGTGCTAGTGATTCTCTTAAAGGCCACAAAGGTTCTAAGGAGGGCCGGAGTCCTCTGCATGTGGAAAACAGCCCCACATGAGACGGGTGATGCCAGATGCCCCCGCCGGGCACGCCGGGCACGCCGGGCTTCGATGCATCGCACAAGCAGTCAGAGCTACACTTGGTTTTACAGTCTTACATGAGACTGCAGCACTCTTACTAATGGTGACATTACATTACTGCAAGTGTTCACTCCTCAAACAGAAAATGCCATTCTTAGGAAAACAGAACATTACAATTACAATAAACATCACAATCTTCCATGCGGAAGTTGTGAAAACCCCAGTTTCAAGGGCTGTCTGAGGAAAATATTGCGCTTGAAGACAAGCAGGAGACTGGCAGACCAGATTTTTGCTTCATTAGATTGTTTTCTCTTCTGGAACTAAACATAAACAGCTAGGGACAACTCTGAGCAGTTTTGGGTCAAATGTGGGTGTGAATGTCATCCTATCTGTCCAGAGAGAGCGAGGCCAGTTGTGGGGTCTTGAATTCCAAGGCACAGATGGCTGTGGCATTGCTGGGAATCAATCTCACAAACAAGAGTTTTGAGTTGGTTTGGCCAGTTAATTGAAACGAACCGGTCCTTAATTGGATTCCTGAGTTAATACTGCGATAGAAAGGTGTCAGGGGACTTGCGGTGTGTGGGCCTGATCACTGCCAAAAGCATCTAGAATGGGCACTTGAGCATCAGAACTGGACCATGAGGCAGGAGGCCTGGTCTGATGGGTCTCATTTTCTAGACGGCCAGATTCACAAGTGTCGCTTACCTGCGGAAGTGATGGAACCAGGATGCAACATGGGAAGAAGTCAGGCAGCGGAGGCAGTGCGATGCTCTGGACAGTGTTCTGCTGGGAAACCTCGGGTCCTGGCATTCATATGAATCTTACTTTGACACGTATCACCTATCTAAACAGTGCCGCAGATCTAGAAGATCCCTTAATGATAATGGTAATGGCCTAATGGCACTGACCTCTCTCAGCAGGATAGTGCCACAAAGAACCTGGCCTTTCAGTTCCCCAGATCTCAGTTTGATTAAACATCTGTAGGATGTGCTGGATAAACTAGTCCTACCGTTGGAGCCCCTACAGGAAATAAAGGTTCTAATGTCTTGGGGTCAGATACTACAGCATACCTTCAGAGGCCTTGTAGAGTCCAAGCCTTGATGGGTCGGAAGTGTTACGCTGCTAAAGGGACCCGCACAGTGTCGGGCAGGTGCTTTTAAAGTGATGGCTGGTGGGTGTGTATAGAAAATGAATCTTACCAATGAATAGGACGGAGCAGGTCCCCCCCCCCGCCCCCTGCGTGAGTGGGGAGTGAGGAGTGAGCAAGCGGTGAATGGAAAATGAAAAATCTGGAGCGGTTTGAACAAGGAACCTAAGTTGCTGCCACTCCACTCATATATTCACATTTACAGTTATGGCTTTTATCCAGAGCGACTTCCGTCCCCTAGCTACAGGGGGCAGTCTCCCTGGAGCAGCTTGGGGTTAAGGGTCTTGCTCAGGAACCCAGTGGTGGTGCTGAAGGTAGGATTCGAACCCATGACCTCCTGGTGCAGAGGCAAGTGTCCTACCCACTCGGCCGCCCCGTTTCTGTCCAGGTCGTGTGAATGCACGCCCTGATTAGCTCTCGTCCACAACCACACATAAACGCACCCGTGCTTGGTTTCAAGGCCGCCGCGGCGAGGCGGTGATCCGGCCCCGACCTCTGCGGTCACTGGGACGTACGGGCTCACGGCCGCTCCAGCCTTGGGACCAACAACCCGAGCTGAACGCGAGAGCATGCGCCGTACAAACCCACGTCCCATCTCCATCCGTCAAGGGGCGAGAGAGTGGCGCGCCGGAGTGAGATCACCGTGAATAAAGACGTCTATTAGAAGAGTGAGGAATCTGTCACGGAGCGGGGTGACCTCAGCACGGTCACGTGGCGTCCATCAAGGAAGGCCCTTGGCCGGCGCCGCCGAGAGTGAGCGATGCGAGAGGCGGGAGGAGATGGGCTCCGGGGCCGGCCGTTCCTGCCCTCCGCTCTAATACGTTACCCATCATGCATTCCTCTCGGCCTCTAATGAAAGCACAAGGCCCCATCAGTCACCAGGCGCGAGGCAAATGGAAATTCGGCGGTCCTCCGGAGAGACGCGCGCGAGCGTGTGCACACACCCGCACATGACTGATCATCAGCGCCGCCGACCGCAGAGCAACAACATATTAAAATTCACTGAAAAACCTTAAAGGAATTTTTTAACATTCTTTTTTTTGTTGTGCCATGTTCGCACCAGCAAGACGGATCGAACCCACAGACCGACGTTCCTCAGAGGGAACAGCTGAACCTTTTCCGTTCCGTTCATTTATAATGCTAATGTGTCTTTCATTATGCTCTCGTACCAATCCGAGTTCATATTCAGAACGAGTCCTTCGTAAAGGTTTGGCGAAGAAATATGGTTTGGGTGTGAAGCTTGGGGTCGAATCGCTGGCGCTCACCAAAGATCTGAAAGACGCAGTGAATAAAATCACGGACACAGATGGCCAAGGTAAATTTGGAGCCCTCCCCAGAGAACGACTCTCCATTAGCTCCATCAGCAAAGGGGCCGTTTGTCTGCTAGTAGAAATTCCCATAAAAGGGGGAGGTTAGTTTCAGCTGGCCGCTTAATTACCTGGATATCCTTGACGCGTTTAAAAGACAAAAAGCGTTACTGAAGCGTGTGACCGATGAGACCATCACACCCGTTACTTATAGGGTAACATTCGGATTTTTAAACACGTGTTTACCTCTAATGTCTAAATGTGAAAGCTCATCTCAAATGGTAACGTTTTCTATCCCCCATCCTCCCATCTCTCTCTCTCTCTCTCTCTCTCTCTCTCTCTCTCTCTCTCTCTCTCTCTCTCTCACTGCCTGTCACTTTCCCAGGGTTTTTTCCGTAGAAGCATCCAGAAGAACATGGTGTACACGTGTCACAGGGACAAGAACTGCATCATCAACAAGGTGACGAGGAACCGCTGTCAGTACTGTCGGCTACAGAAGTGCTTCGGCGTCGGAATGTCTAAAGAGTGTGAGTGTAACTAACCCTGAGACACACACACATCCACGCAGACGGGACCTGGCGGGTTCAGTCTAGCGTAATTATGTTTATATCATATTTTATTCTAGTATATTTAGGGGTGTCACACGATTAAAAAAAAAAAAAAAGATCAAATTTATTATAAGATCTCTGATTAATTCGTCTAAATTAACCGCACACATTTTTTCCTTAAAAAGTGTTTAAAAATGTTTATTAATTTTGACGTATGAGTGAATGAATAATCATCATTAAAGACTTCCAGCGTCTCTTTTATTTAATAACTGTTTCTGCTCTGTTCATGTGCAGTAATGGTCACAGTAATCATAAATATGATCTAATGTCCTGAGGGGGAAAATACTTCAGCAAGATCAGTGATAGAACTCAGTCCATCTATAAACTGCAGTTTAACACAGTGTCCACACAAACACGGGAGTTCTGGGGAATTACGCTGCCCTGTCGAAAAAAGGCTCCCTTTAAGTTCATACAGTTCTGTTTATAGTCAGTTTATAACACTGAGGATGACGAGAAATAGACAAATAATCTGCATAGTCCAAGAAAAATATATTGTATTTAAAAGAGAGAGTCTGGATAGACAGAGAGATCTTTAGAGGTGATAGAGTTTATACAGTTAAATATATTGTATTTAAATGAGAGAGTCTGGATAGACAGAGAGATCTTTAGAGGTGATAGAGTTTATACAGTCCGGTTCTCGGTTCTAACACTGAGAAATGCTCCCGTGAAGCAGGAGGTTCTGATTCTGCTACTCTGTGTAAAAATGCTCCCTGGAAGTTTCTCCAGCTGCCAGAGTCCCGAGGCAGCACAGATTTATGGGCGTGGCTCTTATTTGTGGGCGTGGCTCTGAATCTCCAGACTGTGGAGCTGCACATGCTCAGAAGGTTCCGGGAGCACATCTCGACGGGCAGCATGTTTTAGAACCCCGGACCGGGTTAAAGTCACGTGGTGCGATTAAACAACGTTCATTTCTTTAACACGTTATTTTTTCTGTCATTAATTGATCGAAATTAACACGTCAATTCGACACCCCTAATTTATATATTATATTATATTTAGTCCAGTATGTTAAGCTCACATCGCGCTCTAAAATTTGTGCAGTTCAGGCAGTAACAGTGTGATGTATTGCCTCAGATCCACAAGCGCAGGGTCATAGGTTCGAATACCCTCATGGTAAACCTGAGGAGTGAGATTAAAGGTCAGACGTGAGTGTTGCGTTGAATACGCAGGTTATACTGCCAGTGTGTTCTGACGTAAAAGCTCCCACTTAAGGGTGAAGAGAATCCTCTCTCTGGAAAATGTTAGGGATAAATGCCAGACAGCCTGGTGGCCTTTTTCTTTTAAGTGGTGCTGCTGTTCCTCCTCTGTCCCTCAGCTTGCGCTGTCATTGCTGTGTGCCTGTGTTATTGTGGGGGTGCGGCCTGCGAGTGTGAAGTTAAGTCGATACCTCTAAGATATGGAGTGTCGTTTGTAGCCTTTTCATGGGCCACTGACAACTGACTTACTGTCCCTTTATGTCTTCATGGTTTCTCCAAGGTACACTAGAAGGTTTCCTCACAGCTTGCGCTCCTTAATTTAATAAATGTGTTTCCTAAGTCGGTTTGAGCGAAATTGGAAAGAACAAGATTGCCGTCATTGTAGCACATTTGCGTCCTGCTCCGGTCGTACCTGGAGTCGCCCTTGAAATAAGGGACTTTAGCTGCTGAACGCATCATTGCACTGAATGCGTGGCAACGTTTGTGTTGTCCCTGTTCCTGCGGGTCCGAGCGGTTCGCATTTCACACGTTATTGGAGCCTTTTGATTGCATCAGCAGTTACAGCCCTGGTCCACTTCACGCTCCATTTGCTGCACGGGACAGAACAGCCGCTCCCTTTTTTCAGGACAAAAGAACAATCCAGGCGGTGATTTCTTAATGCTCATCCCTCTCCTCTCGCTCCTCTGTTCCGAGATTGGCCGCCAATGCGCTTGTGGAACGCCGCGGGTTTACGATTCGTGTCGCACCTGTTCATATGACACGGATGGCTCTGTTAGGAATGGCGTGGCGGGTTGGTTCTGTCAGAGAAAAGCAAGCTAGTGGAGCAGAGAGCAGGGAAATAGAGCTCATCAGTGCTAAGTGTGATGGTAGCGCTCGGCACTCTGGCAACTGTGGACCGTTCTGGCAGAGCAATGCGGGACGATATGGCCGAAAAATCTCATCGCCGTGCATTTTTCTGTCCGAATAGTTCTTTCGTACACTCTGAAGAAAACAAAAACCCATTCCCACATTGCAGAGGATGTTGACCTTTTTCTGCGCTTAGACATTTTGTAAACTCACTTCTCTTTTTTTCACTCTTTATCATTTAAAGACTCGGAGTAGCTGTTGGCTTGTGCTGTTTTGAGTGAATGGCTAGAATTCTTCACCTTCTACTCCAGTGACCTGAAAGTACACATCACTGCCTGATGTACAGAGGCATAATTATTTGGTTTTATGGGGGGTTTTTTTTAGAAAAAACTCAATTGCATAGAAGTAGAAACACAGCCATTATCACTGAATTGCTAAAAGAATGTCAGTGCAGTCTGGAAGTAGGTGCTGTTTTGTTTTTGACGGACTGTTGCTGAACATCTGAAGTCAGAGACGTGACCAGCCCCAACCAGCACAGATGGTGTCACCAGTGCAGAAAAGAGAATTAGTGTCTAAATGTTTATGACTCAGATGTAGGGGAGGAGAAAGTTGACTGCTTTGTTGTTTGGGTGTAGCCAGGAAAGTCATTTGTCAAGCATATTTAAGTGAATAAATGTGGCTGGTTGCGATCCACACAGAAATGCTCAGGGTTCATTGCTGGTGTGACAGTTACCTCTTCGAGACACAGCGTTCGGCAGCGAGGCCCCCCCCCAAAACCCCCCGAAACCCGAGTTTCACCCCACTGTGACTGACAGGGTAGTCACGGTGTCTGCAGCACCAGTCAGCTCCACTCGCCGCAGTAGAAAGCTGAAGTTGGTAATGTTATTAGGCTAAGCAGCCTTAAGGAAGATGTCAGCGTCTGTCTGTTACCCGCTGAGCTCTCCTCCCCCAGGCAGCGCTGCAGAGAATCATTAGTAAACAAAGACAGCTGCACCTCTCTCTCCCTCTCTCTCTCTCTCTCTTTCTCTCTCTCTCTCTCTCTGTCTGTCTGTCTCTCTCTCTCTGTCTCTCTCTCTGTCTCTCTCCCTTTCTCCCTCTCTCTCTCTCTCCCTCTCTCTCTCTCTCCCTCTCTCTCTCTCCCTCTCTCCCTCTCTCTCTCTCTCCCTCTCTCTCTCTCCCTCTCTCTCTCTCCCTCTCTCCCTCTCTCTCTATCTCTCTCTCTCTCTCTATCTCTCTCTGTCTGT
>JBBIGA010115993.1:0-10477 GCA_037576975.1 Alestes dentex | reverse complement strand
TTGTTATTATTATTATTATTACTATTATTATTATTATTATTATTATTATTATTATTATTATTATTATTATTATTATTGTGCTCAGAGTATTGTTATTGTACTCAGGAGACCAACAAGTCACACCCACACAGGTATTTGATTGGCTGAGAAGTCTATGGTTGTATGTGATTGGCTGTTCACTGTCCCCACCTCCCAGGAAGTGCAGCACATGGCGGGTTTTCTGCTCCTGCTTTGAGAAAACAAACCGTGGCAGTGGAAGTTTTACGAAAGAATGTTGCTATTGCGGACACAAGCTTTATAAGTAAATCATCGTTTCTGTTCAGTGTCTGATGAAGGCAGGCTGATTGGAGGAGTGTTGGTCGTGTTTCCACTGCAGTGCTGTTAGTGTAAATGTACTCAGAGGTGCTTTAGACTTTAGTTGTATGAAGCTGTTCAGAATTACCACGATGAGCAAGTTCAAATCTGCTACAGCGAAACGGACTGCACTGGAAAAAACAGCATCTGTCAAGCCCACCAAGAAGTCAAAGTCTAACGTTAAAGAAGGTAAGCTGTCTATGCACGTCTTTATGATATCTGTAAACTTGTTCATCGCATCATCGCTCAGCTGTTCACGCTACCATTTAAGTAGACAGAACGTATGCACTTTCCAATTCATTAGGTCTAAATACACTATATTCGACAAAAGTATTGGGACGCCTGACCATTACACCAACAGGGACTTTAATGACATTGCTTTTAAATCGATAGACTTTAATAATATCTTTTGCAGCGATAACGGCTTCCACTCTTCTTGAAAGGCTTTCCACTAGATTTTGGAGTTTCTGTGGGAGTTTGTGCCCATTCGTTCTGTAGAGCATTTATGAGGTCAGACACTCACGTTGGATGAGAAGGTCTGGCTCGCAATCTCCGTTCCAGTTCATCCCAAAGGTGTTAGATGGGGTTGATGTCCAGCCAAGTCCTTATGGACCTTGCTTTACACTGTAATAGAAAAGGTTCTTCCCCAAACTGTGTCCACAAAGCATGGCGTTGCCCAAAATGTCTTGGTCTGCTGAAGCATTAAGATTGTCCTTCACTGGAAGTAAGGGGCTTAACCCAAACCCTGAAAAACAGGTGTGTCCCAATACTTTTGTCCATATAGTGTAAGTGTTGGTATCAATAAGCAGTATCTGTATTTATATCGCTGTCCATAAAATCCTAACAATAACCATCTCTAGTCAGCAGCAGTCCTGTGGTCATAAACTCACAAATAATCTGTAATTGCAAACTACAAACTAATGCTCCTATGTGATGGTTGATAAAAGGCCTAATAAGTGCAAGTACAAGGCAGAAGTTTTTAATAAACTGGCAACATAGAATGTTTCATATTATGATAAGGTCAGCTGCGTCATTTTTTATTTCTGTCTTGCAGAAGAGCCCTCCGAACCGTCTTTATATCACTTCTTCAATGACCCTGCAGAACAGAAGCTTTTCCGTTCACATCTGCTATCCTGGTACGACCAGAGCAAGAGAGAACTACCGTGGAGGACACTGGTAAAGAGACCTCATGTTGAGACACTTAGGCTTCGTTTAATATCCTGAAGAGGAACTGAATAGGTATATGAGGTATTCCAGATGTGCACTGATTATTTCATTTTCACTGTCTTTTAAGGCCCTGAAAGAGGAGGATGTCAACGTGCGGACATATGCCGGTAATCCTGAGTTTAAAAGTTTGCTTTGCATAGGTGTGATTTTGTGTTGGGCAGAATGAGTTGTATGTGTTACTTGTTTGTCTTTCTTTTGCCAGTGTGGGTGTCGGAGATCATGCTACAGCAGACTCAAGTTGCTACAGTGGTAGACTACTACAACAAATGGATGAAGGCAGGCCGCCTCTCTTTACACTTTGCCCAATTTTGTACAAATATGTACTTCAGTGTTTTAGTTTAAGAGTATTTGTTGGCTGAGTAGCCTACACTCACATTTCATTGGTGTTTCATCAGAGGTGGCCAACAGTCCAGAAGCTTGCAGAAGCTACACTGGAGGTGAGTAAAAAAAGTATATTTATGCATAAGGAGTTATAGTGATCATTTAGTTGTTAGTACCATAAACAGGAAACAATGTTTTTCGGCAGGAGGTGAATCAGATGTGGGCAGGCCTAGGTTATTATTCTCGTGGACGGAGGCTGCAGGAAGGAGCTCGGAAGGTTTTTTTTTTAAAGCTTCTTTGATAAATTCATGTACAATAGCAGTTAAAAGATTGCTTGCATTTACTCACAGAAAGATTTTCCTTATTTTTAGAATAGTAATGAAATGACATGAAATTATGCAGAAAGCAAAAAAGGTCAAATCACCTCAGAAGTAGGAAGTGCTGATCTAGAATATGAATTTATGGTAAAGTGAAGTGGGCCCTTACAGTTTCGTCCTGGGAGTCGAACCCACCAAGGAGGAGCTAAGCGAATCAATACACTGAACACAGCTCTGCAATTAATTAAGATTTTATCCATTTTAAACTCAACATGCAGCCTATTATGACGGGCCAGCACAAATAAACTAGTGAGTGGAAAACAGCTTTTCCAGCTCACTTAAAGAAGACACACCTGATACCGTGTTATTACATCATTAATGAAACATGCATTCAGTGTGTGCAAACTTTGGTACTGTATTGATTTTCTGTGAACTGTATTTAGTCCATGTTTTTGGTTCTGTAGGTGGTGAGTGAGTTTGATGGGGAGATGCCCCGGTCTGCCGAGGCTCTTCTGAAACAGCTGCCGGGGGTCGGCCGCTACACTGCGGGGGCCATCAGCTCTATTGCTCTCGGACAGGTAGACCGGTCTGTTTCATCCCTGCACATATTCATACTGTCTGCTGTGCATGTAAACCATAGCACCTGATTTAACTAAAATAAAATGAGCAGAGCACAGTAGTAGAACTTAGTCTTCAAAGTCAGTCATCAAAGTATATTAATATAGGGTGTCGCTGTTTACCCCAAACCATACACTCTCTGTATTATTTCATACCGTTCATATGATCCACACAGTCATTCTGACGGATTGTTGTAAATTACAGGCAGTGTGAGGGGGTGAAATGACTTCTGTCGCTTCATGTAGAAAGCTCTTTATAAAGTCCTGTAGAGTGCATATGACTGCTCAGTCATTTTGACAGAATTCAGTGCATTGCAAGAAGTGACCCCACTTTATGTCCTTAAATATTTATATCAATAGTGTTCCTACTGGTGATGTATTCACAGTTACAGCTGGATTACAGTAGTTCAGGTTATGTATTTACAAATATGTGTTAAATAATGTACATATATAAATTACATAGTTGTACTCTTAGGTAATTATATGTAAATAATATAAATACTGAATCTGATGAACATATACATTTACATGAACTACACTGTAATCTAGCTGTAAAATGCAATACATCCATGTAGTTGCATGGATTGTTAAAGTGTTACTGCATGATAAAAAAACATGAGAGAAAAACAGTCATTGGAGCCCTATTCAGTAGTGCGGAAACACTTCAGACCGTACAGGCCTCACTGAAAACCAGTCATATATACAGTGTTCCCCTGCGAGGTCGCGGTTCAGATTTTGCAAACTCAGTCGTTGGGGGATTTTTTCTTAGAACCTAACAAACAATTGGTTGCGGAAACCATAAATATCCTCCGCTTTTCTTTTTTTTTTTGCTTTTTTTGCGGCAATATATAATTTTTCATGCATTTTAGAAAAATTTTGTAGCACAAATATAATATACAAAATATAACTATCATTTTTTTAGTACTGTTGAGAGAACACAAATCAACCATATATTGGCTGATGCCCTGTAACGTATCTCTGGCAGATGCAGTCCAGCATTCCCACATCAGAACAGTTTCCAGCATGGAGCTATCTCGAGTGTTTCACTTAGTTCTCGTGTTTTTCATTTTGTTCCTGAAAAAAAAGCCCTGTAATTTTATTACTGTAAATCAAACAAATTTATTACTGTATTTACCCTGCCTATACCAAAGAAAACAATAGTGCACATCGAAGAAAACGCTCTTGCATGAAATACAGTACAGTCTATACAGTGATAAAATCGGTATTTACATTCTAGCACTGAGGGAGTTCAAACTGTACAGTACGAATACGAGTTTACCTTTACATTTTTTAAGGGTAATGTATTAAGCTGAATTTAAAATGATACTAAAGTTTTTTGGGACCATGTTTGAGGGCATATTTAGGGTTTACTCTATAAAAATAGACATTTTAGGCAGTTTTTACCATTCAGGGTTTTTCACAATTCGTGGGAACGTATCCCCCGTGAATTTCGGGGGTTTACTGTATTCCTATTCTTCAGTAAGTTCTTGTATGACACACAGCATTTGCTTTCTTTTGAAGGAAGGTTTTGTCTCACAGCTGAATTGTTTCTCAGGTTATAGGTGCTGTGGATGGGAATGTGATTCGGGTTTTGTGCCGTCTTCGAGCAATTGGTGCAGACTGCACCAGTCCTCCGGTCACTGAGGCACTGTGGTACGCAGTTTGCAATAAAAAGACATGATAAGTGCTGTATGCAATTGCACCAAACAGAAAATTACTGTTAAACCATCAATGGTGACATAGTGGTGGTGCTATGAAAAATCAATTCTGTAAGCATGTATTTGTAATACATATTGTGTTATTTTAGGAAAATAGCAGACACACTAGTGGATCCCGAGAGACCTGGGGATTTTAACCAGGCTTTAATGGAGCTGGGGGCCACAGTCTGTACTCCTAAAAGTCCACTTTGTGCTCAGTGCCCTGTTCAGGTTCACTGCCACGCTTATAAAAAGGTAACACAGACATACATGGAACGTATGTTCCTGCAGAACCCCTTTTAGTCTCAAAAAGATTTTGACTTTTGTACTTGTTACAGGTCAAACTAAAGCAAGCGAAAGACACCAAGAGACTTCTAAGTAAACAGGACTCAATGCTAAACAGTGCCAGTCCTGATATAGAGGATTGTGGTAAGTTAGATAATGTTATTTAAAGCCATTTTGGAGCTGGATTAATTTTATCTGAAGAGGTGTTAATTAAAGTGATTACCGAAGAGACTACTTTAATCCAGTATGAATATACATGGTTTGTAACATTTGCAGCATGACTAATAGACGTGTATGAATCTGCAGTATGTTGTTTTTACAGTTTGGCCGTAATACTTGTGGAATAAATGGTCTTTGGAGTAACAGCAGTCTTATTCCAGTCCACCTCGTGAAATAACCAATGAGTTACAATGGAATAATAACTATAATAATAACTAATTAGTTATAACTAATGGGAAAACCAACCTTGTTAACAGATACAACCGTGTGGTGTGGTGCCTACAATTGTATAGATACCTTGCACTAATCCCCTACTTAAATGAGATTACAGATTACACTCCCTAACTTCCTCTGGCAAAATGAATCCAGCCTCTGTATTGTTTGTGAGTTAGAAATTTAAAAATGGTGATTACGTGATTATAATCTTGTCTATAATTATTTTTTCCTGATTCAGTGAGTGCAAGCTGTAACATCTGCCTAACTGAGGGCTGGGACAGTGAGCTTGGTGTGCAGAATTACCCCCGAAAGCCTGTGAAGAAAGCCCCTCGTGTGGAGCAGACACTGGTTTGTGTCCTGCAGCGGCACAGTGACCAAGGGGACATTCAGTACCTGCTCACTCAGAGGCCTAGTAAAGGTACAGCCTCTTACAGAGCAGAGCATTGACCAGTCAACTAAAGCAAAATGACTTGTCTGTAAAGTTTTTTTTTTTTTTACACCATAATAACCCATGCCAGTCCCAGTACAAGGCTGTCACAAATGCACAATCAGTGTAGGACATTCATATTTAAGTTACACACCACACAGTTCTTTCTAAATAACAAACACCCTGACTTACATATGCCTAATTCAAGCTGAATGCTATATAACTAAGTAGCTAGTTCCTTATTTGCCATAATTTGTCTGAGCTTGCTCATTGACACAACCATTTATTTGGGAAAATTTTCAGGTGAGTCTCTGTCCTTACAACTACGGCATTTCGAGTTCATGACGCTCACTCCCATAACTAGTTTGGTTGCGCGCAGCCGCAGAATATGCAGTAACGCAGCATGTGAGTGAGGGAGCTGGGGTCCCTCAGTATGCTTAAAAGTGCAAGCGTTTTTACTCATTTTTGTAATTTTTCTGTTACAACAGTACAGTGTACATTTATGTCCTTTTCCTTTTTCTGTGGTGTAGTTGTGCTTTTATGTTCTAGATTATGATTTTACAACTGTGTTAGGATTGGTAAGGCTAGGGTGTGTTTTGACTACACCAAAATTCAGTTTACATCACTGTTGAAGGAAAAGTTCAGTGTAGTAACTCGAGGACCCCCTGTAATTGTGTCACTGCAGCTAAGATCAATACTTTAGAGCAGGGGTCGTCAACTACATTTGTCCAAGGGCCAGAGTTTTTCTCGGCAGACACTGTTAGGGCCAGATCCTAAAATAAAATACAAGGAATATTGTATCTTAAGTGATATATTATTGTATATTATATATAATTTTTTTGATATATTAATTTTCCTTCCAAGTTTCTGTTATTTTTTAGCCTTTGTCAATGTTAACAGACTCATATTACCTGTACTGCAGCAAGCCACCAGGGGATAATAAAAAACTCAAGGCAGGTTAGTCCACTGTCCTCAGAGAAGATAAACAACGATTCGTGCCGAAGCATCCGTTTCGGCTTCCTCATATACACATATCACACATATCAGTCTTAACTCGGTACAGCTGAACGTCATTTACATGCGTGCGCTGCACTTAGTGAACCCGGAAGTGCGCGCGCCATGACCGGCGGATTACTGACAGATTGAAGGCCTTTTTTCATTTGATTTTGAAAAAAACACATGTAGGAACATACTTTTCCCTCCTCATTAGGCTATTCCTGGTTCAGTAATATCAGAGAAATTTTAATATAAGGAGAACTCACACTCTCAGAACACTTCCGCGGACGAGTGCAGAATTTAGCCGTCTAGCTCCATAGACGTCCATTAATTATCCATCAGGGGGCCGGATGGAAAGCTCTGGTGGGCCGGATGTGGCCCGCGGGCCGCCAGTTGACGATCGCTGCCTTGGAGCCTTATTACAGACGATTCCTATCTTCCTATCTAGGTCCTAAGTTATTATCTGATAAGTCCATTAAGTCCAGTCTAAAAATACTCATTTCATTTCCCGAGTTCAAAGTAGCATGATATGATATCTAGTCCAGATCTCTAACTTCATCCAGATCTCCTGAAGCCTGTTTTTGTTTGCCAGGTCTTCTAGCAGGAATGTGGGAGCTCCCCAGCATACTCTTGGAGGAAGACGTTTCTGAGAAGAGGCGCAGAGGCCTATTAAGTGCTGAGGTGCAGAGGATTCTGGGATCATCACCAGATGAAGAGTCCTATCAGTACTTAGGAGACGTGAGTACAAGCACAATTTTTCTGATGATCATATATATATTAGCGACACGCGTCACGTTCATACGGTCAAATACACTTTTCTCCAATGTTTTGTTAACCATGTTTTGTCATTCACAAAGCCATTTAAAAAGTGAGTGATATCAAAATGCATGGTAGTATGTGATTACTCCAAAACGCCAACACAGTGAATGTGCTTCCTTGTGATGCACATTATACATAAATATGTCACTGCTTTTGTTGAATTTATTACTCAGTAGTGCTATTTTAACCATGTTAATAAAAAAGCTATCTAACATTATTATTATTATTATTATTATTATTATTATTATTATTATTATTATTATCATCTAGTATTGAAGTAATGATTCATTAGTCTTTAATTAAAGCTCCTCCAGGTGTAAGTGCATCGATGGTAAAAGAAAAGGATAAGAGTAGGTTGTTTGCACTGGAAACTGATTTTGCCAAAATACTTTTTTGATGGAGTCAAAGACTGATTCATTGTTTTGGTTTGATTTATACCCCTACTATTAACCATTTTTAAAGTGATAGTTTACACATCATCTATTTACACAATTTACACTTCCCAGAAATGTCAGCCAAGACATTTGGTGTCTGATGTTTATCTGATAAAGTAACTAAAGTACAGACAAAATCCAAAGATTTATGCTGCTACTGTTTTTAGCTCTGTGATATAACAAAGTCTGTTTAAGTGTGCTTGAGGCAAGGGTTTGATGATGTGGACAGGGTCAAGCTGCCTTTATTTTCTTTTATTTTTAGCACCATTAGCCTCGTAGGTAATGACACGAAACATGTTGACGGTGAAAAATGAGTAAATTTGATTTTTCACTGAGCTGACACAAAGTGTAAAATGCTCTGACCTGAAATCACTACTGAAGGGAAGTTTAAATGTATTTTCCTGAGCTGTTGTGTCTAATACCAGTCTATGGTCTCTGTACAGGTGGTCCATATCTTCTCACACATCCACCAAACGTATGTGGTGTACAGTGCGAGAGTCTGTGCACTTGCTGAGGCGGAGATAGAGCAGAAAACCTGCTGGCTCACAGACGCTGCTCTACAAGAGGCTGCTGTGTCCACTGGGGTCAAAAAGGTTTGTGTGTTTATATGCAGACACTAGTATCCAAAGCCACTTACAATTGGACTCACAATACTGGGTTCATGATTCAATGTTCTCTTGATAATCTGAATTAATTGCATGACTGTATTCATTTGTGGCATAATTTACTAATGAGACTAGAGCTGGGAGGCAGGAGGAGTGTGGTGCATGACACAAACAAGCTGGGCTGGGTTGTTGATTTGCACTGGTGGATTACAAACGAAGTTGCATCAGATGTGATGCTTCAGTGGATTGTTACATTTATTGCACATTTAATGCAGTGACTGTTTGCTCAGTTTATCTTATTGGGAAAATAAAAAAACATACTGTGACAGCATTTTATATTTTATGTTTTGCTAGATATGTTTAACTCTCAGTAAAAGTGTAACTTGACCAGAGGTGTCTAAATACGACTGAACAGGGGCGTCGGAAGCATTTTTAATGTGAGGGGGACGCATCGGTCTACGCATGGGGGCGGGGTTTGGGCGTGGGGCGGGGTTTGGGTGGGGGCGCGGTTGCGGCGTGCTGCAAAGTCTCGTCTTTTTAGGGGGTGGGGGTGTTTGGAAACCCCTGTTGAAGTAAAGTGGAGTGGATTATTTCGCGAAAGATCCAAGATTCAACAGCGCTTGGTGAACTAATTATTTATGTTAAATGTGGGGGGGTCCAAACGAATAATTATGAAATGTGATTGGGACACGTTCCCCTCTGATTGAATGGCGACGATGCCCGTGACCAGAATGATGATTGCGATCCAGGCCTCTCGTCCATCATTAGTGCTTGACCTCATAAATGTTCTACAGAATGGATGGGCACAAATTCCCACAGAAACTCCAAAATCTTGTGGAAAGCCTTCCAAGAAAAGTGGAAGTTGTTCTAGCTACAAAGGGGGGACCAACTCTATATTAAACTCTATGTATTTTAATGCAATGGTTCATTAAAGGCCCTGTTGGTGTAATGTTCAGGCGTCCCAGGTAAGGAAAAAATAATAAAATTTTTCAAGATCTGAGGACTTTACAGTTTTTCTTTGAATTTTAATTTTAATACACTTAACTAAAAGAACAAAATAAATCAAGCCCTCTATGTCTCTATCTAGCTTACCCTTGTGAAAGAGAAATGTTGTTAAATGTAATTTTGAAAATTTGTTTAATGTACACACAATTTATGCACAATTTTCCCCCCACTGATTTTAGTGGATGATTTTAAATAACAACATACACTATATGGACAAAAGTATTGTGACACACCTGGGTTTGGGCTAGGTCCCAGTGAAGGGCAATCTTAATGTCTACTGCTCTACCATTTAAACTCATATCATCTAGCTCCAGGTGCACAGAGCTGCTTTCCAATGTTGCTTTCAGAGTCAGTTTGCAGCTCTGTCATGAATGATTCAACAGAGGACAGGTGATTTTTATGTGCTATGGGTTTCAGCTCTCAGTAGCCCCACTCTCCTCTGCTTGGTCTGCCTATTTTGGCTGAGCTGTTTCTCACCAATTCACAGTAATATCACTAACAGTTGACTAGGGCAGATCTAGAAGGACAGAAATGGTATCCTATGGCATCTTTGGAAAGGTCACTGAACTTTTCAGTACGATCCCCTGCAAAGGTGATCGCGGCACCGTGAATACTGAGAGTAGCCATGGGTTGCATAGCTGTGCTCCGTCTCAGGCCACCAGCCTAGCTTTGCTTTAGTGTAACATCGACCTGATTGCACGTACATTCAACCCCGGGTGGTACCATGGGAGACCGTGGCTAAAGTACTCGACAAAGCTAGATTTTCCACATTTTGTCACATCGTGGTGACTAGTCTACCGAACCTCCTGCAGGTGAACGTGGAAAATAATATTATTTTCCACATTCAGTTGGCGAAGACTGATAATGAGATCTAAAACTCCACATGGATTCCACATTAATTTAGAGCAGGTTTTCAACGTGCCCAAAATCACATTGAA
>JBBIGA010115963.1:0-10478 GCA_037576975.1 Alestes dentex | reverse complement strand
TTGTGTAATATCTGATTATTTTAACAGAACTGTCAGTTTAAAACATACCAATAAACTGGTGTGGTGATTAATAATTTGTATATAGTTTTTTTCTTCATGTATGTACAAAACAATGTACTCTGTGTATGTATCCTGTGTTCACACTTTTTTTAAATGTATTTTTATATTAGAATAAAGATTCTGGAATCAAGCAAGCAATTTAAACCTCATGATGAAAAACACATTTCTGACAATAAAAAGCTCAACATGAAGCCTTTCTTTTGTGTGAAATTATAGTCCTTCACTCTTTTAAGACAGAAGTAACTATATGTGTTCATACAATGAAATCCATCTCAAAGTGCTTTTACATAAAAACAATAAGATCATGTTAAACTGTCAAACACTAGACATACCACTCAAAGTTGTTAAGATCATTTTATATTATTGTTATGTGAATACATAAAAAAACACTGCATTCAAAGTAATAAATCCAAACTTTTTTCTATTCAAAATGCTTCAAAATAGCCCCACCTTGGATAGATCTCCCTTTGATTACAAGAGGTAACATTTCCTGTTTTCATTGTCTCAAGAACTCTTTCTGGTGACTAAACCAGATGAACATAAAGACTTGTCAGTGCACTTTTAAAACAAAGGAGTGACTAGAGATTGTATTGGAAGATCAAAATAGATAAAACTCTACTGAACCCTAAACTCCCTCCCTGTTGTTTCTTGATGTCCTTCAGATTTTGTCTAATCCAATCCTGGTCCAAATCTAGTATTTACACCTGATCTATTGTTTAGCTCGTGTCTTATTTTATGCTCCCAATCCAGATAATATTTATATTCTTGCTGCAAACCTAATTTTGGATTCCAGTCACTTACTTGGCAACTGAATCCACTCCAGGGACTGATTTAGATTCATCTTCAGTTACTGATTGAGTTCACATGTTCATGCACTTTATCACCTGACATTCTGGCACAATATGATACTGGAACTAATTCAAGTCCAGAACTATCCTTACTCTGGATTAGTAAACAAACAGCAGAAACATCAATGCCTACTTTTTGCCTTGAGAGAGAGCTCAAATAGTCAATTTCTATGACAGTATTTGGGACCCTAGCAAGAAGGGTAGCCAAATTCAGTGCAGGATTCAGAATTTGTTACTGTACTGTATTGTACTGCACTGAGACTGAACACTGTGTGTTACTGCTGTATTCTGCCAAGTCAGGTTTGACTTTGGAGGCATCCACAAGCACTAAAAGTCGGACAGTCTTGTTTACATCATGGACCTGAAAGTTTTAAAACTTTTTCACCTACAAATAACATTTACAACTTTTGCTGATGTACCTTATGAAACAAACTGAGCAGCTGAAGTAACCTTGTGGAAAAAAAAAAAAAAACATTTCTAAGACAACACAGACAAAGCTTTACAATAATCAGATTGAACTTTATAACACTACCCGGGCCATTCTACATTCTTTCACCTTTTTGCGCCTTTTTGTATCTCACACGTTCCATCGCACATCAAAACAATCTCTGATAATGAGATTTGATCAAGTGACACATGGTGTGACCATGATGTTTTTTTTTGTGCACATTTCTATGGAAAATGTATTCCAGGTTGAAGCTCCAGGAACCACATGAGGGCAAGGCTAAGCAAGTTCAATTGTATAACACATGGTAATAATGTGCTACACAGGGATAAAATAAGCACAAAAGCATAAAAAGAAAAGTAAGCAATAAAAGTAACCACAAAATCAATAACACACTATAATAAACACACAAATGGAGTTGTTCATAGCTTTTCATATTTCTTAAAAGCTTTCACAGCGATGATATTTAATGATTAAAATGCTAAGTAATAGTAAAGCTACACTTTCAGATCATTCTACATTCCTTTCACTTTCAGTCTTTCTGTAGCACATGCATTCCATCTCACATCTCAGAATAATCTTCGAGAGAAGATTTGGTGTGTTGATGGATGAGCTGAGTGACTGAGGCATATTTCTGCATGACTGCTTTCTTCACTTTCAGGCTACCACAAGGTCAGCTGATATACATGGACATCAAACAGTCAAAGATGATTACTAGATAATTACACTATTACTATTGTACCAGAGATCCCTCACTGAGTGGCATTTATTTAGGCTTTATGTTCTAGTGAATTTATGTATATGTTTATGTTTACGGCATTTAGCAGTCACTCTTATCCAGAGCGACATACATCAGTGCTTAAGTCCACATCTGTTCTTCACACCCAAAAAGCTAGACTCAAATCAACATCTACTTTTAACCAAGTTAGTGATAGCTAAGTTACACACCTTAACAAACCCTGTCAAAAAGAAAAACAAGTCAGAGGTTAAGAATTTATCTTATTGAATGTAATGAATTTAGCTACTGTCATGAATTGATGGTGAATGACACTATTCTAAAACTTATATTATTTTCTAATGTACATTCCACTGTGTGCTCTTCCAAGGCAGACGATGCTCTAATCTCTGTTATTCTTGATATAAAACCAAAATATGAAGCTCATACAAATAAAGAGGTGAGCGTAATGCTCACCAGATTTTCACCACAACTGCGTTAGGAAAAAAAGACATGTAACCAATGACTATTTGTTATAAAACAATGGAGGCAGGACGCTAGTGAAGCAGAGGCCTCAAATGTGGAAGGGGTCTTTAGTGGAGGCAGGATAGTAACCCTGTTAAGTTGAGTCAAGTTGGTTAATTGTCATTTCAACCATCTAAACAGTACACAGTGAAACCAATAACAACATATTACAGGACAACATACACCATTGCTGACAGGAGCAGTTACAGTACAAGTGTGAGTGAATACAGTATTATGACAGAAACTGTGTTCTAGCAGCAGTCATTGCAAAATGCAAAGATAAATAATTGTGCAAAAATAGCATAAACAGCAGCAACAGTATATTACAAATTAATTGTGCTTGCAGTTAGGCTGTTTATTCTTGTTTATGGTAGATTGTGTATATGTATTTGTGTTAGAAAGAAAAGACTAGTTAAAATCAGTTTTTCAGTTTTGTTTTGTGTTTGTGTGTGTGTGTAAATGGTAAAGTTTATGATTCAGTTCTGATTGAGGAGTTCCTGGGGAGGTAGGCATTTCCCATCCATCAGTGGAGGCCTGGGAAAACCTTTCTCCAGACAGAAGGAGAGAAAATAGGGTATAGGAGGGGTGTGCGGGATCATCCACAGTGCTGGTGGCTTTGTGGATGCAATGTGTGGTGAAGATGTCAGTGTTAAGGGAATGCCTGCACAGCCTACAATGTCTCTGTGGTACCTACAATGGCATTAGGAAAACAGACTTCAAGTGAAATGTTTGGTAAAAGTCACTTGGAGACAGATGATTCGCTGTGGCGACCCCTGAAGGGTAAAGTCGAAAGAGAAAGAAGAAGAAGTTTGGTAAAAGTCACCCTTTAAGCAAATACAAGCATTTGCCTAAACTGGCTTCAGCATGCATTCATTCAGTACTTCATTTTTTGCTGCTCATCCAGGACCAGGTCACAGAGACATCTGACAACGGCATGCCAATCATCCCTTCCCCAGTCACATCCACCAGTTCCTCCTGGGGTGCTATGTTATTTCTAAATATCCCCCCTAGCATGTTCTGGGTCTAGCCTGTTGTATCCTGGATGTCCAAGCTTCTCACCCTTACCCTAATGGAGCCCAGATACTCTGAAAACACATCTCATAGTGCCCGCCCATAGTCAGTTAGATGCCTGCCCGGTAGATACGCTTTGGCGCCGGCACTTCCGGTACTGTTACTGTATTTTAACACCGACTTGCAGGTTGTGCAGGTCTCCGTGCCATTTGTGTGTCTAGAGTGAAGGATCTCCACACATGTGATGTGCCAACGGTACCACCCTTTTTATGAAGGGACTATAATAATTGGTTAAGTCAAGGAACGTGTGTCAGCGTCAGGCAATCAGAGGCAGAGACTGCACTGTGTACATGAGCGCGCAAACAGAGCGAGAAAAAAAACACACGACTAGTCGACTTCTCTCTGGGGGCGTCGACTTGTGCCTCTGAAGTCGACTAGTCGACTTTCGTGTTAATGCCCAATGACAAATAGACAAATAATCGGAGAAAAACATGTTTTATTTAAATGTGAAGAGCCTAGATTGATAGATAGATGGATCTTTCGAGGTGCATAGAGCCAGTTTATACAGTCAGGTTCTAACACTGAGAAATGCTCCCGTGAAGCAGGGAGTTCTGACGATTAATGCTACCCTGTGGAAAAATGCTCCCTTGAAGTTTAAATAGCTGCCAGTGTCCCAAGGTAGCACAGATTTATGGGTGTGGCACTGAATTCCAAGACTGTGGAACAGCACATGCGCAGAAGGGCTCGATGGGTAGCATGTTTCACGATTAATTTGTGTAAAAAAATTGTTATTTTTCTTGTGATTAATTGATATAAATTAACAGGTTAATTTGACACTCCTACTTAATAGATACTGTACTGCGAGGGGACAAATTTCTTCCCCAGATCATCAGACCCTTGATTCATAACAACTACACTTCACATACACACACACACACACAAACACACACATTATTGTACTGAAGACACCAATACATATTTCCACACATTTAAAGATTCTGCTGCTGGAGGACTGTAAATTATAACACTGTATTCGCTTTTAGTGCTCTCTGTGTCCCTGTCAGCTGTACTGTACACTGTGTTGTAATATTATTCTCTTTGATCATTTTTAGTCTTACTCTCTTTCTTTTTTGCACTCTGCATATCCCTGTCCTGCCTGCATTCATGTAGTCTTGTGTTGTTTCTGTTTTTGTTCTTTGTGTTGCTCCACGGTCGTGGAGGAATGCTGTTGTCCCAGACAAATTTGGTTTCATTTCACTGTACACTGTGTAGATGGTTAAACTGACAAGCACATACTTGACTTGATGTGCATCCTGGGTAATTTGTGAATGTGTGGTGGCCTAGGGTAACAGACCCCCACCGTCCTTATATATTTTCTTTTGGTACTTTAACTTAAAGTTTGATTTTACCCTTTTAGAATCTCCTGGAGCATGCCAAATGAACAAGCCTTACTCTGTACATCTTTTCTAAGCAACCAGTTTATTTCATCAAATGCAGGGAAAGGAGACAACCAAAAGGCCCCAAGGTGGTTCCCACCCCAGTACACCACCCAGCTCACAGCAAATCTCAGGGAAAGATTTTTTAGTTGTCACACATTCACAGGTCTTTCCTCCAGCACCACACTCACAGCACTGCACTCTTGAGTGAACTCCTCCCCGTTTACCCCACACTCACACGCACACAGGGAGAATGGACCCACCAAGACTATTCACACCACCACCTATCCTACCCCCAGAAGTGAACCCACACAAAGGACATACAGGTACAAACAAAACAAATAGAAAGGGTAAATAAACAAACTCAATAAATCAAAAAAGTCCTGGGCCTCCACGCTGCCACCGTGAGGCCCCTAACTCAAAAAGTAACAAAAAAGAAAATAAATCAAACCCCAGACCGTGTGCCCAGTCCACTGTACTCACTCCCTTGTGTTTTTGCTTGTTTTCTTTCTCTTGCTGAGGGCAACTCAACTCTTTTGCACGCTCTCGCCACGCTGCAACATCCTACACTGGCTCCCACATGCCCCAGCTGACAGTGAACACGCCTCGCTCTCCAGCCCTCGTGGCCACGCGCTGCTTCCTCCTCGTTGCCAGCCGCTTGGCCCTCATGCTCCATCACCGACCACCGCCTCTCTTGCGCTGCGCCATGTCTACAGGCAGACAAAACCACACACCTCAGATCCTCTCCACCAACTCGATCCCCAAAGAGCTAGCCACAAGCACTCAGATAGCAGAACCTACTTCCATTTGTGTTGCCTGGAGAACACAGGGGTCTGAGTGCGGTCCGCTCTGCCCACCTTCGCTTCTCTCCGTCTCACCATGCCCGATCCTAGCCAGGGGCGTCGCACACCGGGGGGGAGGATTTCAACACCCCCACTTTTGCTGAAAGGCGATTCCACCCCCCCCCCAGTCGGCACGCAGACGTATTCTCAAAGGCACGCCAGTGATGGTGCGCATCAAAATGCCTAAACAGTTGTAAATTCACAAACGATTTACAAAAAGATACACGTGCTGTCGTTGAAACATTTGTATCCCCCCCCCCTCGCTCACTTATCTCACGGGTCCACAGCGTGAGTGGAAGTGAAGAGGCAGCTCAAAATCCCCGACAATTCTAAAACCCCGGGTCGTTCTGCTGGGGGGGGGGGTGCTCACGGTGTCGATCGTGGTTCCTGGGGGTGGGGGTTTAACTCGCTAGGGGGGGCACTTTTGGAAAGCTTGATACGCCCCTGATCCTAGCATCCTTTTTATTTTGGATTTGTGTTTATATATTTGTGTTTTAGACATTTTCATGTTTGTGTTTTAAAATTTTTTAATTGTACTTTTAAACTTCAGATGTGTGCTTAATTTAAAATTACCATCAAACAGCATTCAGGCCTTTCTTCACTCCTTTGCTCTATATGTCTTTCCTCAATCTCACATTCCATCACACATCACTACAATCTCTGAGATGCACAGTAAAAAAGAAAAAAAGTTCTACGTGATTCACTGCATCTTTACTCTTTAGACACACTGAGAACTGTGTCTGCTGATAATGTACCCCTCAGCGAGGAGGACTTCAGACCGAGCAGTGAGCCGAAGAAGAGCTACCTATAGAAAGGCCAGGCACAAGTAAGGCTTAATTGATTAATAACTAAGGAGGAGCTCTGTGCCTCCTTCTGGTTATCTTGGCAAACTAATTAGCCCCAGTGTTGGCTATTTGTGTGAATTGTGAATAGAATATCATTGTTTGTGTGTTAGCACATTTAAAGTTACTTTACTGCTGTTAAACTAATTATTGATCTTAGTCAAACTAATTAAGTGTTGATCTTGGGATGATGACATCCTTCAGTAGACAATGAAGTGAAACCGTCAGCTTGTTACAGCACCCCCTGCTGACGGAAGTGCACCAAAAGATTAATTCACATCAAGGTTATTACTCAACTCAGAATGGTCAAATTATAATTTACTTTAAAGTTTCTTTTAACTTAAAGTGTTCATTCAGACTCCTAACACTACATTCACATGTATCTGTGATACACAATCAAAGTAGTCCAATGTCACTTTGGACAAAAGTTTCTGAAAAATTATGTATATGTAAATTTTGTAAAAATAATTTTTCAAAGATTTATGTAAATAAGCTTAAAATCTAGCATGACTCTAAGCAAGAATTATAATATAGCAGTAAATGTAAAGTAAATTAAAACAAATTAAACAAGCTCATCTTTATGAGAGCAGAGTTTACTTTCGCTCTCCTCTCTTTAGCCCATGGCTAAACTGCGTGTTTGCTGGTATAAAAAGTATGAGAGACGTCTTCATTCCTTCACTAAACTTTCCAGTTTTTAACGCTCCTTGTGGAATCTCTCTCTGAGATGCTTTATAGCGAAAAAGCAGTTCTACATTCAAAGTTCAAGGTCACATTAATGTCATTAGCAGCGATGAATACGTACAGTGTGAGATGGAAGAACGTTTCTCTAATTTAGCTTACATATTTTACCTTGAACTTGTATTGCACTTTGTTTAAGCTGTTTTCCTTTTTATTTTGGATTTGTGTTTATATATTTGTGTTTTAGACATTTTTAGATTTGTGTTTATAAATTTTAAAATTTTACTTTTATACTTATTTTTTCTTCATGTGTTTTTTTATTTTTATTTGTGTTTTAGAAATCTTCAGATTTGTGTTTCATTTAAAATTGTACTTATTATTTTTTATAATGTTTGCACATTCATAAAAGGAGAGTTCAGGATACATTTCACAGCGTGTTGTACTTGTATAACTATACATTTGACAAATAAAGAATCTTGAATTTTGAATCTTGAATCTTCATTGTAATGTAACGTCACAGTGTGGATGCTCTGTAAACCTTCCAGAGTGACTGGGGTCGCATCATAAGTATGATATTGTGAAAGATTTATGGAAATAAGCTTAAAATCTAGCATGACTCTAAACAAGCATTATAATATAGCAGTAAATGTAAAGTAAATTAAAACAGCTTTGTTTGTTACAGAAAGATTTCACTCTTAAGAGCTACGTGGAGTCCAGTAGCTTAGGAAGAGTGAGTGCAGCGAAAAAGACAAGCTCACCTTTATAAGAGCAGAGTTTACTTTCGTTCTCCTCTCTCCAGCCCATAGCTAAACTGATGTACGTCGCTCTGGATAAGAGTGTCAGCTAAATGCCTTAAATGTAAATGTAAATGTAAACTGGGTGTTTGCTGGTATAAAAGGTATGAGGATGTCTTCATACCTTCACTAAACTTTCCAGTTTTTAACGCTCCTTGTGGAATCTCTTTACAGAGAAAAAGCAGTTCTACATTCAAGGTTCAAGGTCACATTATTTTCATTAGCAACCCCCCTCCTGATGGAAGTGTACCAAAAGATTCATTCACATCAAGATTACTACCCAACTCAGAATGGCCAAATTATATTTTAATTTAAAGTTTCTTTTAACTTAAAGTGTTCATTCAGACTCCTAACACTACATTCGCATGTATCTGTGATACACAATGTACGTTAAAGTAGTCTAATGTCACTTTAGACAAAAGTTTCTGACAAATGATGCAAATGTAAATATTGTAAAAATAAATTTTCAAAGATTTATGGAAATAAGCTTAAAATCTAGCATGACTCTAAGCAAGAATTATAATATAGCAGTAAATGTAAAGTAAATTAAAACAGCTTTGTCTGTTACAGAAAGATTTAACTCTAAAGAGCTACGTGGAGTCCAGTAGCTTAGGAAGAGTGAGTGGAGAGAAAAAGACAAGCGCACCTTTATAAGAGCAGAGTTTACTTTCGTTCTCCTCTCTCTGGATAAGAGCGTAGCTAAATGCCGTAAACATAAATGTGAATGTAAACTGGTTGTTTGCTGGTCTAAAAGGTATGAGGCACGTCTTCATACCTTCACTAAACTTTCCAGTTTTCAACGCTCCTTGTGGAATGTCTCTCTGAGATGCTTTATAGAGAAAAAGCGGTTCTACATTCAAGGTTCAAGGTCACATTATTGTCATTAGCAACCATGAATATGTATAGTGTGAGATGAGACAATGTTTCTCTAATTTAGCTTACATATTTTACCTTGAACTTGTATTGCTCCTTGTTTAAGCTGTTTTACTTTTTATTTTGGATTTGTGTTTATATATTTGTGTTTTAGACATTTTCATATTTGTGTTTATAAATGTTTAAACTGTACCTTTATACTTATTTTTACTTTACTTTTTTATGATTTAGAAACCTTCAGATTTGTGTTTCATGTAAAATTGTACTTATTTTTTATAATGTTTGCACATTCATAAAAGGAGAGTTCAGGATACATTTCACAGCGTGTTGTACTTGTATAACTATGCATGTGACAAATAAAGAATCTTGAATTTTGAATCTTGATTCTTCATTGTAATGTAACGTCACAGTGTGGATGCTCTGTAAACCTTCCAGAGTGACTGGGGTCGCACCATAAGTATGATATTGTGAAAGATTTATGGAAATAAGCTTAAAATCTAGCATGACTCTAAACAAGAATTATAATATAGCAGTAAATGTAAAGTAAATTAAAGCAGCTTTGTCTGTTACAGAAGGATTTCACTCTAAAGAGCTACGTGGAGTCCAGTAGCTTAGAAAGAGTGAGTGAAGAGAAAAAGAAAAGCTCACCTTTATAAGAGCAGAGTTTACTTTCGCTCTCCTCTCTGTAACCCATGGCTAAACTGGATGTTTACTGGTCTAAAAGGTATGAGGCACGTCTTCATTCCTTCACTAAACTTTCCAGTTTTTAACGCTCCTTGTGGAATCTCTCTCTGAGATGCTTTACGAGAAAAAGCGGTTCTACATTCAAGGTTTAAGGTCACTTTATTGTCGTTAGCAACCATGAATATGTATGAGACAACGTTTCTCTAATTTAACTTACATATTTTAACTTATACTTGTATTGCTCCTTGTTAAAGCTGTTTTACGTTTTATTTTGGATCTGTGTTTATATAATTGTTTTTTAGACATTTTCATATTTGTGTTTTTAAATTTTAAAATTGTACTTTTATACTTACTTTTACTTTACATGTTTTTTTTATTTTTATTTGTGTTTTAGACATTTTCAGATTTGTGTTTAATTTAAAATTGCACTTATATTTAATAATATTTGCACATTCATATAAGGAGAGTTCAGGATACATTTCACGGCGTGTTGTACTTGTATAACTATTAATGTGACAAATAAACAATCTTGAATTTTGAATCTTGAATCTGCATTGTAATGTAACGTCACAGTGTGGATGCTCTGTAAACCTTCCAGAGTGACTGGGGTCGCACCATAAGTATGATATTGCTCAGGAGACAGTTACAGCATTAAACAAAGTGCAAGGTACCACAGAGACAATACAATAAATAGACAATACAGCAATGTACCAGTAGTGTGAATG
>JBBIGA010115952.1:0-10478 GCA_037576975.1 Alestes dentex | reverse complement strand
TATATGTATATGTATGTACATGCGCATACACATAAACCTCTAGATTTATATTTTTGTATTATATATTTTGTACATTTCTTATACTGTTGTGTTGTATAGCCTTTATTCTGTCATTTCTGCTGCTTCTTCTTTTTCTCTTGTTCTGTTCACTTTGCTGCCGTAACAATACAAATTTCCCACCCATGGAACTAATAAAGGGTTCTCTTATCTAGTCCTATCTCATCTTATCTTATTATATTTTATCTTATCTTATCTTATGAACCTGTGAATCAGAAACTGGACCCAGAATTTTCTACCCCACCTTAAAATGAGCAGAGTTACTGATGGATAGGATAGGAAAGAAATCAGTTTTCATACACTGTATGTACAAAAGTATTTGTGGACCCAGAAACTCCAAAATCTTGGAAAGCCTTCCAAAAAGAGTGGAAGCTGTCATAGCTGCAAAGGGGAACCAACTCCATATGAAAGTCTGTGGATTTGAATGCAGTGTCATTAAATTCCCTGTTGATGTAATGGTCAGGTGTCCCAGTACTTTCGATCAGCGTCTGTAGTGATGTTTCAGAACAGATGTCTGAATGTAAAAAATACCTTTTGCTTCTGGCTTAGAGTTTATATGTAATGTTTATTTTTATATGTGTATTGTATGTGCATTTTTGCATTAGATGAAATACCCCTATATAAAATGATAATCATGAAAGTGAAAGTGACCATTCTGTCATACATGAACACACCACAGCACACGGTGTGAACAGTGTGAAATTCTTCCTCTGTATTTAAACCCATTCACCAAGTGAAGCAGTGGGCGTGGGGAGCAGAGTGTGGGGACGATATCTTACTCAAGGGAACCTCAGAGGTGCCACTAGCAGTCCGGGGAATCGAAACCACGTCTTCCTGACCACTAGGCTACCAGCTGCCCCAATAATACCATCATTTTAAATAATATTACTATACATACACCTTTTTTGTATATATAAATACCTTTTGTACTATTTTGTAACTTTTTTTACTCCTAGTTTACAATTTACAGCTTTTTTATATATGTAATTTCTGTGCCTTTTTGTACTCTGTAACATCATGTGTGTATAAGGTCAGATTACAGTCAAGTTTACTTTTTGCGGTTTCTGTTTGAAGTTTGTGGTTTCTTGGTCTGTGTTGCAGGTTTTGGTCAGCGGCTGCCGGACGTGTTCCTCTGGGATTATCCCTAATGAGAAGATCCGCAACATCGGCATCTCTGCACACATTGACTCCGGGAAGACCACACTGACCGAGCGGGTTCTTTACTACACAGGCAGGATCGCAGAGATGCACGAGGTGAGGACCGTCCCTGTCTGCTGACATGTATTGTACTGTGTAAAAGTCATGAGTCACCCCTCACCCCTTGGTGTTATTCCTGTCAAACTGTCTTATCTTTGGCATATTGAGTAGATTAGAAGAAAGAAATGGGAACAAATGTTTTACTGTGACAGGCTGCAAAGTGCCTAAAGATATAAGGAGCCTAGATAAAGGAGTTCCAGCCACTCAGTACTCAGCACCACCAGTATACTGATCACCGCCTGATCATCTGGAACAATCTGCACCAGTTTCTTCACTGATTCAGGACTCCAGTTAGATGGTCTTTGTTCTACGTGAATGTTTCATAGACTGGTCACTTTGAAAGTCCTTCAGGAGGCCTCGAGAACTGTTCCTTGAGTCTACATTAAAAATACAAGATAATCTGTCTAAGCAAAATATGAAGAAATGGGGGCTCAGGACTTTTGCACAGAACTGCACAGGAAAAGTATCGGTCCCTAGTAAGCACACATGCCTCCTGTGATGCCAACTTCCCAAACTTAAGATCACAGAGGCTTAGTTTGAAATATGATCAACACATCAGTTCCATCACGATTCAGTCACAATTCACCACCTGTTATGAGGTGTAAGATGCTTCTCTTCTTCTTCAGGTCAGAGGAAAGGATGGAGTCGGAGCTGTCATGGACTCTATGGAGCTGGAGAGACAGAGAGGCATCACCATCCAGTCAGCTGCCACCTACACCATGTGGAAGCAACACAACATCAACATCATCGACACCCCAGGTGAGGAGGTGCTGGACGGTGCAGTTAGCTGATGTGGATTCATCATGCTGGCTGTTCCTCCATCCTTTCTACGCTGACCTCTCTCTCCTCAGGTCACGTGGACTTCACGATCGAGGTGGAGCGGTCTCTCCGGGTTCTGGACGGAGCTGTGCTGGTCCTGTGTGCGGTAGGAGGCGTGCAGTGTCAGACCATGACCGTCAACAGACAGATGAAGCGCTACAACGTGCCCTTCCTCACCTTCATCAACAAGCTGGACCGCCTGGGAGCGAATCCTTACAGAGCGCTTCAGCAGCTCAGGTGCGCTGGAGTGCAGCTCTATGCCTGGTTTATGCCGCACTTTTACAGAGACAGCCGTCGTCATGGCGACCAAAGAGTGCTTGTGATTATTTTCTGACAATGTCAGTGTGTGCTGCTACGACCTGCATCTACTGACCAGCCAATCAAAACACAGCCAGACGTGCACACCATTGCTCCTTCGCACACGCCGTCGTATGTCTGCGCATCTTCACACGCACCATTGTGCATCTACACACACGTCCTACTCCAGTTTATTAGCTCCATGTCACACAGTGGGCCTTTAGAGGGGAAATAACGCCCCCTGCTGGAGGACTCAGAACGCAGCTTACATTTGCTTTTTGAATTGCTTTGTGAAATCTTTCAAACTAGAGCCACAGGATCGGGACAGCATGCCAGTATTACGATTTTACTGCCTTGTATTGAGATTGCAATGCCTTTCAAGATATCATCACTTTCCTGGCCCGTATCATCACTTTCCTGGTTTATAGTCTGTAAATGTTGTGTGAAATGATATGTGCCGTCCATACAGTTCATGTATGGAAAATAAGATATAAAAACAGCCTGTTATCTTAAAACCTTTTCACTTTTTTTTGCTTTTTTGGACTCTTATTTTCTCGTCTAGAACAAAACTGAATCAGAACGCAGCTTTTGTCAGCATCCCTATGGGGCTGGAGGGAAACCTGCGAGGCATCGTTGACCTCATTGAGGAGCGCAGCATCTATTTCGAAGGTCCTTGTGGGTAAGGGTGCTGTAGAAATACACTTGAGCTGCAATCTGAACATTTCAGAGAAAATTCTCTGAACAGAGTATAGTTCTGTTGGATGCAATGTTGTAAATATTATTTTAGATGGTTTATGTATAAAAATATATAAATAAATCACCTGAGACAATATTTGAAATGTTATAAAAATCTGTTGATAGATAAGCAAGTTTAAAAAGGCCAAAAACATTATTAGACAATTATTAAACATGCAAAGCTTTCCAGATTCCATTTTTTAAGACATATAGAAATACAAACAAATTTGTACACCATGCGTAGCAGAAGATGCATATGAATGGTTGTGGTAATCTCTGCCGAGCCAGTATTTTAGACTATTCAATTACAATGAGTTTATAATCATGACAACCTTGTAAAGACTGTTTGAGTTCAACAGCTGGACTATCTGTCCCTGTCTGTGCCCCTCCCTCAGTCAGAGTCTCCGTTATGATGAGATCCCAGCGGAGATGCGTGTGGAGGCGGCCGAGCGCAGGCAGGAGCTGGTGGAGTGCGTGGCCAATGCTGATGAAATGCTGGGAGAGATATTTCTGGAAGAAAGAGGGCCCACAGTGGACGAGCTGAAGGTGCTTCATCCCCGTGTCCAGTTTCTAGCCTGAAAGTGCTTTTGTTTGGGTATTAGTTTATGCTGCAAAACAGAAAGTCAGGGTGACAACATACTTTCTATCATATTTTATATTGGATACAGCTAAGTCCACTTTCCTGTAGTGATGGTGATGGAGAACCGGCACTAAATTGGTTGAACAATTGTTTGGGCAAATGGTGGTGTAGCAGCGTTAATGCTTGGGCTGGGAACTGAAAGTAGGTTCCAAATTAGAACAGATGAGAATACCCGAGTACCCCAATTTTTGTTTCCCAAGTTTTGGTTTTGCTTGTCGGTTTCTGAATAATACAAATCTGTTTCACACCGGTTTTAGGTGAAGACATCATGCATCAACATATTAAAATTTATTTCATGTTTTGGTTAGCATTTTACTATCTTTGCTGCTGGGACATTCTGGGTGTTAAGAATAATTTAAATGGCAAATTACTAAGAGCCAGAATCTATGACTGAATGGGATAGGAATTCATAGAATTAGGGGTGAGTATCATTAGAATTTTATCACGGCTGCATTTTCAAACAGTCGATGCTGGATTGGACCAGTGGAGGGACGGAGCGGCGCTCTGCTCATCGCCAACACACATTTGTTGATCTGAACATTTGTTGCAACGCTCTTCTCTCATGATGTAAACAGGAAACTCAGGACAGTTTAGTCCTTATTTCTCAAAAAAATCACCATAAAATATCCACTGAATTGTCTCACATCTTTTCTTGTCTTTATTTTTAGCACCAAATTATAGAAAGTGGGATCAGTATCGAAGTATCAGTATAAATAAGCATAATCAGTATGAGTAAAAATCCTAACCGTACCCATCACTGTTTATCTGTATTTTTGTATCTTTAGTAACTGTTCTGGTGTTAGTTTTTCTGTAGTGTTTGTACTGTCCAGCTGACTCATCAGTAATGTACAGTAAAATGTAAACATGCTGATCTCGGTTTCCCCCAGGCGGCTCTGCGCAGGGCGACTATCCAGCGCTCCTTCTCTCCGGTGCTGGTGGGCAGCGCTCTCAAGAACAAAGGAGTTCAGCCCCTGCTGGACGCCGTAATTGACTACCTGCCCGACCCCAGCGAAGTCAACAACTACGCTATCCTCAACGAGGAGTGAGTTCTGTATTCACCTCTCTGTCTCTCTTAATAACCCAGCATACATAATAGCTTAAATACTTAGATTGAAGTCACTTTGATTGAAGCCTTGATCCACCCCTCATTTCTGCATACTTTATTTCCAAAGATCCAGACTTTCTTATATTTTTACCGTCGTTTTGAGGAAGAGTTCTCCAGGCTTCCTGAAGTACGGTGGTGCTGAATGCACCACCTTTATCTAGGCTTCTTGTATCTTTAGGCACTTTGCAGCTTGACAGTTTGACAAACATCCAATAGCATTTTTGCACCAACAAAGCAAAATAAAGAAATGAAGTGTGGCTCAAGACTTACTGTTTCTCTGCTTTGGAGGGATCGGTGAGGAATAATTGTAAGCTTTTTTGAAGTCACCTAAATTACATTTGGTTTGAAGTAAAAGAAAAAATGTATCATTTTAAGGCAGGTTTGCCGTTTACTTTCAGGGAGTCGAGTAACAGCACCAAAATTCTGATGGATTCGAGAAGAGACGCCACAAAGCCATTTGTGGGTTTGGCTTTCAAACTAGAGGTGAGGATATTTTGGACTTTGGAGGCTGTTTTTAGGTAATTAATGATTTCTGGGGTTGTTATGAGCATCTGACCCTTGTGTGCTCTGCCCAACTCATGTCCAGGCCGGACGCTTTGGTCAGCTGACCTATGTGCGAGTGTACCAGGGCTGCCTGAAGAAGGGGGAGAACATCTACAACACTCGCACGGGCAAGAAGGTTCGAATCCAGAGACTGGTGCGCCTCCATGCAGACCAAATGGAGGTGAGTGTTTGAGTGGGTGTGTGAGGGCTCTATGGATCCCGACTGCATGCTGTCACTAAAGCAAAACCTCAGCCAAATCCTTAGAAATTCATGGTAAAATATCAAAGATCCTACTTTTCCTCTCAAATTTTTATTCAGATGAAATTTTATTCAGATGGACCCCATTGTCACTTCATTATATTAAAAGTATTTTAAACATCAGCTTTATTTAAAAACAGAAATTCGAAAATAAGTTTAGATATCCATACATTTTATGTGCACCCCTCTTTAGTGTTTGTGTGCAAAACCCAGTGTTTCCCCTCTTACACTTCCTCTTTTCCACACCAAACACAGGCCTCTGCAACTGCAGGGCCACTGACCGGATACTGGCTGTTGGTTCATGATGTGTGAATGTTCACACACATTGTGCTCTTTGTCTGTCTTATTTTCTCATATTTCATGTTAATGAGCTTTTCATGCTTGTTTTCCTCATCTGCTCAGGATGTGGAGGAGGTGTATGCGGGCGATATCTGCGCCCTGTTCGGAATCGACTGTGCCAGTGGAGACACTTTCACCGCCCGAATGAGCACCAACCTCTCCATGGTAAGCACACCCTCTTAGATTTGTGTGTGTTCAGTAGAACTTAATTCAAGTACATTCTGCTGCTCTGAGAACATTTTTTTCTTGAATTTACTAATATTGTGATGTCACAAAAACCAGCATATTTACACACAGTACTGTGAAAAGTCTTCAGTCCCCCTCCCCTCATTTATTTCAAATTTTATTAGGCATATTTTGTAGATTAAAACAAATGTTTTCTTGCAAAGCACCACCAGTATACTGATCACCGCCTGATCATCTGGAATCATCTGCTCCTGGTTCTTCACTGGTTCAGGACTTCAGTTCTTTGTTCTGTTTGAATGATTCATACGTAGGTCACTGTGTGTCTTAACCAATAAAAACATTCCTCTAAAACTGGTCAGGTTCAGGGACTGGACTAAAAATTAGAGTCTCTGAAAGTCCTTCAGGAAGCCTGGAGAACTGTTCCTCAAGACCACACTAAAATACAAGAAAGTCTGTCAGTTATCAAGCTTCATTCAAAAAGCCGTCCAGACTGGAATGTCATGAAAGCTGGTGAATGGAGAAATGAACGTTAGCAGAGAGACTGTTTTAGGCTATTGTTTTGAATGGCCATAACAAGCACTTGCTAATGTCACTCTCGAGCATCTCCACAGTACATTAAACAGCGATACCAGACAGAAATCAGGAAAGTGCGTATACTGGCACAACCACACTCTAGTCAGCAAGAGCTCGAAAAATTCCACCATGGGGAGTCAGCCGGCCTGAGACAATGAGATGTTTAGCCGGTGTCTGACCAGAGCTGCTTTCTCCTTTTTCTGTGGTGTGGCTCGAGTCCGGTTAGCCACTGTGAAGGCCGTCTGTGACGTTATGGCTGTCCCTCCCCCTCAACCCACACACCCTGCTCATTTCTCTGTGGCTCCCTTGGTTGAAACAACCTCACAGCACTGTTGAGTGTTTTCTCCAACTGTGTTCAGTTTTGTGTTGAGTCAGGTGTGATCCACCATAAAAAAAACCTGTAAAAAAACCTCAGATATAGATTCCCATTTGAATTTAATATAAAGACACATTATGTACATCTGGAGACTGGGATTACTGGCAGCATCTCAAGCGGTAGCGGCTGTCTGCACTCCAGGGAATACCGTGATGAAACTGGTTTTGTACATTTTGTCTTGATTCTTCCATCTAAGTGCACATTTTGACTTCCAGTTTAGAGTTTATTTCTATAATTTAATTATTCATATGTGTTCTGTGTGTCTTTTTGTCAAATCTGGAGCAACATAGTCTTGTATACATGGAACAATAAACTTTACTTTTTTAGCCTGGGCAGCTAGGGTTGCAATTTCAGGGCCTCCTAAAGGTTCAGTAAATGACTTACAGAGACTATTGAATGCAACATTAGGGGTCTAGCCCAAGGACAGCAGTCATGCGTCTGCTTGGATTACATTATATTTACAGTATTTAGCAGATGCTTTTATTCAAAGCGACTTACAGTTTCTGCGGATCACAAGTTTAGGCAAATGTAGTGTTAGGAGTTTTGCCCAAGGACTCTTACTAGTGTTGTGTGAAGAGCCGGCCAAGTTAGGAATCAAACCCCACTCTCTTGCTTGGAAGGTAGCAAGATTACCCACTAAACTAACCAACCAACCCAAAATCAAATTTTGACTCTGTTGTGTCAAAGGCAATAGTGTTATCCACCTTGGTATCGCTGTAGGTTACAGCACCCAAACTGTCCTTTAACTGACATTAATCTGTAGAGCTGTATTTCGGAGTTTGAAAATTGTCTTTTCAATAAATATATGATATTTATAAACCTTACATTTCATAGTTTTCGATTTTTCCCACTTATTTTTTTTTAAACATAGCTGATATCTGTGCATCCATGTACAGCAAAACACCAATATAAACATTAGCATGTGTTTAAAAAACACAAACTATTGGTTGTGAAGAGACATTACAGGTTTGTCTTTAGTGTACCAATATTTGCTTTGTGTCGATCATGCAAAAAGAAACGTATCACTCAGTTCTTCAACGTAACACAATTCATGTAATCAGACAGGATAATGATCCTAAGCTTTCTTCAAAACTGTGCAAAAATTATATCCAGTCCAAAGAAAAGCAAAAGGTTTTTAGAATTACATCTTGGCTCCACAAGTCTTCAGATTTTTCTACCCTTGAGCTGCAGGGACGAGCTGGAATGAGCTCCAGCAAATGACACAGAACTGTTTACTGCTTGAAAAGGTGCTGGGAGGGTTTAGACACAAGTTATTTCCAAAAATTGCTGGAAAGGATGTGGTGAATCTGTGCTGCAGTGATAAAGGCAAGGGGGGGGGTGGTATTTTGATGAAACCTGCACAGAAACTTTCACATCCATTAAACTGCACTCACAGTGTAATTTGTTACGATACACTTCAAAACCAGTCAGTTACATTTGCTGTAAATATTGTAAATATTTTCGTGTAATTCATTACTGATAGATGATTCATTTCGTGTAATTCATTACTGTTTGTGTTTATACATTCTGTTGCATGAGGTATAAAAGGAAAGTATAGATATTTGCCTCTAAAATGTAGTTTGTAGTTTTAGCGTCACTGAAAGGGGCTTTTCCAGTGGAGTGTGTGAGTTAGGCAGCAGGCTGAAGCTCCTTGAGTCATCTGGGCGGCAGGTGTGGTGGTCAAACCACAGTCTGGTGCTTTTCTTGTGTGATTGACCTAGATTTTTCTGGTCCTCCATGATTCCATGATGCTTGTCACAGTGAGCTACAAGTTGTCCCACTGTGTGAACTGGAGTTACCGGAAGATACTGTTCCCATAATGAGAGGTATGTCCCAAATTTGTCGTTTTTTTTCCATTTGTGGAAGTTAACTGAGGTTTCATTCACTTTCTTGGGTGTACCAAAGGGCTGGATTTGGCATCCCATCACACACCTCAAAATGTTAGGGTGAACATGAGTTCTAAAGAATCCTGTATGTTCTAGATAGCATCGCCTAGAGGGCTATGAAGACCTCCAGCTTGTGGAACTGTGTTCTCCGGAGTGATGGAGCTCCATCCAGTACTTTTGAGATGTACATTTCTGATCCCAAACTAGTTCCTGACCTCACTAATGCTCTCAATCAAATCCTCACAGTAATGTTCCACCATCTAGTGTAGTTTTTTTAGAACAGTAGAGGCCATTACGGCAGCAAAGGGCAACACCGTCCTATTAATATCCCCGGAAACGGTGGATGAGCAGGTGTCTGCAGATTTTGGAACCATATATTTCTGGTGTCTGGCATCAAAACCATATCGTGGTTTATTTTGTTTTGCTTTCATGCCAGGTTTAAACCGGCTTGGCCAGCACATACTGCTCTTTACTTCCAGGCTGAGCGCTTGACTTCAGTTCAAGAAATAAACATAAGGTCCATGGCCAGCAAAAGTAAATATCTAAAACGTATAGGGACATTTATGAAGAAGGGACGTTCTGTCCTGTTCATGGCAGCAGTAGGCCGGAGTATCCGCACAGTCCACTGAGGGTGAAATTCAGACCTCTGGTCAGAGCTGACAGTGATGATGGAATAAACATTTTTGGAAAGAAGACTGAGAGTCCAAGACAGCATAATCATTTACATTTACGGCATTTAGCAGACATTTTTATCCAAAGTGACTTCCATTCCCTAGCTACAGGGGGCAGTCTCCCTGGAGCAACCTGGGGTTAAGGGTCTTGCTCAGGAACCCAGTGGTGGTATATTGAAGGTAGGGTTTGAACCCATGACCTCTTGGTCCAGAGGCAAGTATCTTACCCACTAGGCCCCCACCACCAGATGGCCCTCCCTCTCCCCCTGTAACGTTACCCTTCTCTTTTCCAGTTTCTTGGCTTTTTGTGATGTTCAGGCCTCCTCCTGTTTTCTTGTGCTGATTTGGTTTTGGCCCCGCCTTAGCCCCGCCCTCTAGTTGTCCTGTTCACCAGTGTCTCCTCCCCTGCCCAGGTGTTTCTCATTGTCTAGTTGTGTAGTCAGGATATATATACATACACACTACCAGTCAAAATTTTGGACACACCTTCTCATTCAATGTTTTAATGTTTTTTCTTTGTTTTTATTATTTTCTACATTGTACATTAATATTGAAAACAAACAAAATGAATAAGGAACACATGGAATTATGCAGTAAACAAAAAAGCATTAAACAAACTAGAATATGTTTTGTAATAAGGTAATGATGGACTGTTGTTTTTTTTTTCTTAGTTAAGTGGTTCTTGCCATAATGTGGAGTAGAACCGTAGTGGAACAGGATCACTAACTGTGTACC
>JBBIGA010115921.1:0-10479 GCA_037576975.1 Alestes dentex | reverse complement strand
ATTTCCTTTGTATGCCCCCACCCCCCCCCCCCCCCCCCCCGCGGATGACAGCAAGCTTTGTGGTGCCATTACACCGAGCATGTGTGTCTAGCTTGAAGAGCATTTTTTAGGCTTCCTACTCAGCACACTGGGGATGTAGGGAAAGAAGCTGGCTCAGGGACCAAAGCCCACCCTCCTCCATTAGGGGTTTGAGGGACAACAAATCCGGTTAGCAACTGATGAAGCAGCCTGAGCAGCTTACTGAGAACCTCAATAGCTCTCCTTCTGTTCCTTCAACATGCAGCTCAGGCAAGTTCAGTTTCATGGTGTTCAGGCAAGTTCAGTTTCTTCGTGCTCACACACACACACACACACACACACACATACACTCAGTTCATGGCCTTTGAGAGGATTTAATAATCTTTACAATCTTGATGTGTAGAAACAGGTTTTCATGCACTATGCGTCTATGTGTGTGTGTGTGTGTGTGTGTGTGTGTGTGACAGGAAACAGTGTTTGTAAACAGTGTGCGCATTCACTGTTCCCTCTATTAGACACATCTAACCTGTTTGTCCATTATTTTGGGTGGTGGACTATTTTCAGTCCAACAGTGACAGTGGTAATACACCAGCCCGATCTCACGACTTTTCGTTAAGCCATCACAATATACAATGTAATCAAAATATGTGCTTTATGGCTTTTTTCGTGCTAGGACAACACTTCACTTTTTTGTGCTAGGACAACGCTTCGCTACCCTATGTATTTTAATGCGTAGTGCATAACCCCACCAGTATCTGCGCTAACTGGTGACTGTTAGGGCTGGGGTTAGGGTTAGGGTTAGGGTTCATGGCATTTCAACCTGTTTCAACTGCTTTGCAAACAAAAACGATAAGGAATCAATTCATTATTTCTCTTCTACTGTCCCTCAGTCATCAGTTTGCGCTGATACTGGCGATGTTACACAGTGCACATTAAAATACATAGGGTAGAGAAGCGTTGCCCTAGCATGAAAAAAAGCCCTAAAGCATGATTGCAGCACGTATTTTGATTACATTTTATAACGTGATGGCTTCACGAAAACTCGTGAGACCGGGCTCTAATACATACATACACACACACACACACACACACACACACACGCAGCAAACCACCATCCAAATAATACCCATGTCATGTGCGAGTCCTGTCCAGTGATGAGGGAGGTAAAGCAGGGTAAGAAATGACAGAAAAACAGATGGACAACAGTCTGTACTTGTAAACTAAGACTACGAAGTGCACCAGTATGGTCAGTAGTGCTGATAAAATGGACTTTGAGTAGAGATACAGGGTAGGTGGACCAAATGAAGTGGCTCTTCATTTGGTACGTTCTAGGAAAAGGGAAAGGTCTTTAACTTTCAGTGAAGGCTAATGTAAACCCTTGTATTTTAATCTTATTTTGACCCAGATCTATTGACCTATTCATCAGGAAATTTTAATACAGGGCGAGAGGAAGGTCACAAACAATGTGGAAAAAAATTACAAAACCAGATATAAGGTTTGATTTTGATTATTTTCATCACTGACATCCAGTGGGAGCAATAGTGGCTACATGTTGCTCTTAGTTTGAGTATATATCACATACATAATAGATACGCTCAGTGGCTTCAACTTCTCCATGATTACAGACTCTAACACTGACATTCTTCCAGAACCGAGTGTTTCCACTTTGCCGTTGCTTTTATCCAACAAAAATAGTCTAGAGTTGTCTGCTGAAGGTGCTGAGGATATTGATTTGAAAGCATTATAAAAGCTGTCTTTGAATGTGAGGGCTATCATTATGGGGTCTGTTGCAGAATTGGTGTGGAAATCACTACAAAACCAACCCCTTAATTTTACCCCTTAAAACTTGATTTCCAGGAAATTAACGGAAATTAATGGGGAAAAGTGTACAGAAAAAATAGGGGGGTGAAACTACAGAATTTTCTCCTTACTTTTTAAAATTTGCCCCTTAACCCCCTATTGCATGATATATGAAATAATAGAGAAGAAAAATATTTGCACACGTTATTACCTGTCATAGAGCACATTGAACAATTCAACACATAATTTATCATTTAATATAAAAGATAATAATAGGGGGTAGATGTAGGTATGTTACTTTGGCGCAATAACACGCAATAATGGTAATAAATACAAAAAGTGCAGTCTATTTAAAATGTATCTCTTTATTTCAAAACAAAACACATTTTATGAAAGACCTTCAACACCAACTTAATTTAAATAAACATTTGTACTGAAAAAGTAATACAGTTACTGTCAGTTATCATTTTAGTGGAGGTGCAATTGGGCCTCGTCTTCTTTTCAGGTCTAAACCTGCCTGGACACTCAGAGATGGCCGTCCCCTCTTGCTGCCAATTGTATCTTTTTTGTAGAGGCAGCTTGCCATCTCAGATTTGAAATCCATCAAGCTCAGCTGCTCCTTTTGTTCCACAACACAACTGGTGGAATCTCTTCTGTAGAGCAACCAAGCTTCCACCATCACCATGTCCATCATATGGAAGAAGCGGCGAAGATACCACTTCTTGGATCGCACTTTGGTGCCATACAGTGCAATTAGGGAATCAATGAGGTCTACTCCACCCATGCTTTTATTGTAGATAGACACAATGTTTGGCCTTACCACCTCCACCATTTTTGGGTCTTCTTGTCCCACCTCTTGACCAAGGTGGTGGGGTGGGCTGCTGCATATGTACTTAGCAAGTAGACTGAACGGTTATCATGCCACTTCACTGCTCTCAGGTTGATGCCATCATGTTTTGTTTCCTTTGGTCCCTCTTCCTTTTTTCTTCAATGTTTTGTCATCAGTAAAGGTGCAATTGGGCAACCTTGAGGATTTCACTGTTCCAACACTATGGATTTTCATCCTCTCCAGTTAGACTTGTAGGTCGATGCCGCAGAACCAGTTATCAAGAAACAACTTGAAGGACTGGTTGGTAGGAATGACTGAACACAGCTTTAGAACTATGTTGCCACCAATGTCTGGCTTCCCTTCAACTCGAATGATGGTTCCAGTGTAGACCTCAAAGTTGTGAATGATGCCATAGCAATCAACAAGGATAAATAATTTATACCCCCAGCGTTTTTTGGGTTTTTTTTGGATTGTATTGTTTTAAACAGCTTTTGCCTTTGAAAGGCACAATCTGTTCGTCAACACAGAGCATCTCATGCATTGAAACAGTATTGAAGCTCCTCTTCAGAGCTGTCAGGAGAGGATGAATTTTGAAGAGCCTGTCATGCCCAGGCTGACCTGCTGGGATCTGGTCTTCATTGTTGCTGAAGTGGAGGTGTCTCTTGATGGTCTCCCAGCGATTCACTGACATAGTGTTAGCAATGCAGTCCACCCTTGCAGCTGTGCTCCAGTACAACCGTGTTTTTGGAAAGTTGAAGACTGCCATGTATTGTGCAATGCCAATGAACTGCTCAATCTCCTTGAAAGTAACGTTAAGTGGCTTATTTATGTCACACTGGCTGGCATACAAGTTGCTCTGTGTCCATCTTTTCTATTGTGTTTTGTGTCAGGTTTCTGAAGTAGTCAATTGGTGCTTTGACCTCTGAACCCTGAGGGAGCCTGGCTTTCCACTGGGGGACAAGGGGTATACTTTTTCAGACAGTTTTCCATGTGAGGTCCAAGTCCTTGGCTTTCATGTATACCTGTTCCTCTTCCTCCTCTTCCACATCTTTATCTCTTTCTTCAGTATCAATAAGCATATATGTAATAGTTATTATTTTCGTATTCATTCTGGTTTTACCTAAATAATTACCTTAGCTTAGTATTATTTCTAATGGCTGGTTATTACATCATATAATGCATTATACAATGCATGAATTATACTCTGGGCTGTGGGCAACTTAAACCTAACACTCAACACTCAATTACCTGACTGATCCAACTCATCATCACTGTCTCCCTCACTGACAGGTCTTTCCTCCTCATTCTCCTCATCACTACCATCTAACTCATCCTCACTCTCATCACGCGGTAAAACCAAAACAGTATCCACTGTCTGACTCCTCGTTCTGCCATAGAATGCTGATGTGTTACACATATGTATCTGGGAATATTGGTGGCAAATTGAACATTTTGAGCACACACACACACACACACACACACACACACACACGAGCGCACATGCACATCTGAGCTGACAAAGCTACAAATTCTAGGCTATGCATAGATGACTACCAATAGCTAAACCGAATAAAGTATCATATATATTGATATTTAGTATTTTAATATAAAAAACAAGGCATATACTGACAAATACTTTAAAATGTCTTGGTATCCTGCCATCTGTGTGAAATATTGTAGTGCTATCAATATTGTATTGCTAAGAAGCATACAAACAGGGAATCCTCATTCCACTATTGCATATTGTTGCTTTGAGGCAACATTGCTATTTTACCCCTATACAAAAGAAATATTCAATGAAAACGTAATCAGCAGAGGAAAATGAAATCAGAACGTTCCCAAAATTGTGAAAATATTTTTTAGTTCAAGGAAATAATGGATACCTCAGGATAATGTCACTTTTTCACAGTTTTGTGGAGCTGAAAAAACATGGCTGCCACATGTGAGTGCAGGTGAGGAAAAGCGATTGAAAAAGGGGTAGGACAAGTCATGTGATCTAATACAAGCAGATTATTGGCTTCTCATAATTCCTCCAGATTAAAATGAGCATTTTTATTGGTGTATGATTTTTTTTGTGCCCAAGAAACTGAGGGGAAATGGGTATGTTACCCTGAAGCAACACCATGCAATATTGGGTTAAATAATAGAACCTCCTGAATTAATGCATTATGTTGAAGATGGGGTTTCACACTCATGCCTTAAATCCACTTTTAAAATTAAGGTAGGGTTAAGCACATTTTAAGTACATCGTGTTTTGTAGTGAATGGAGCTCACGTGAATGTGCAGAGCTCATGGCCAGACCACCACCCCCCATGGTTCAACTGACAGAATCAGGCCATTTATTATTCAATTAAACCTGGATAAGGTCAGGCCGAATCATTAGAAGGTTGTTTCAAAGGCCTAGTTGGCTCCATTGGGACAGACATGGAGCAGTGGAGGAATTTAATTGTACTTTGAAAATGAATTAATGCAATCTTGCCATAAGTCCTGTACATATTACACAGCTTTATTTTATCACACTGTTTAATGCCCAGTCTTTATATATAACATTTGAAACATACAGTGGATTACCACTGACAATAACTTCGATATTCAGAAAACAACAGAAAACTAATTGATATAAATGTTATTCATAATGGAAGCCAAATTGGCTTTTGTTGAATTCTGTAAATAAATATAAATAACTAAAATGTGATGATACAGTGTGCATATGAAAACATCACGCTCTAACAATACAGGTGTAACCATGAGATGTCTTACCAAATGTGTTTTAATGAGGTTTTGAAAAATTAAACAAAACATTAAAACATTTCTGTTACTCTTTTTCTTACCTTTTTTTATTGATGTCTGTGGGAAAATCCATCAAAATTGTTAGGACTGTGGGTTTTTGGGGATTTTTTTTGTTTATATATATATATATTACAACTGTAATCTATTGTTTTATATATATATTTCATATATATAAAACAATATATATATATAGGTTTATGCTAACAAAAGGTGTCAGTTGCTAATCAATTTTCATGCCATTGCACATCAGAAAATATTAAGACAGAAAATTCCATGATGCTTCTCAGAATAAGCCTTTATAAATGTCTATGTAGGCTTATGTTAGTTGTCATGAAAGGCTTATGTATGTGTCACGTGACCTGATGAATACTAACCTTCACCGTCTATTACTGTTTTGGTCTAGAAAGATCATTTTTCTTGGAGCATTTTTGTGTTTCCGATCAATATGTTTTCTCTTCTGTTCTATGTATGGAGAAATACACAGAGATTGGGTTGGAAATCCTTCTATTTGTGCAGGATCATAAATACAGGAGTTTTTGGATAGTGTGGAAAGCTTATGTGTATCAGAGATGGTTTCCATTTGGTGTAAAGGGAGTATTAATATTGATTTACTTCCCTGTGTTGTTTCTTTGGATTCGATGAAGAACCTGACCCCTTCATTGCATGGTTGAACTGCCATGGTATTCTGTTTGATCCTGCTATCATTTATTCATGTTATTTTAGTGAAGGTGAGGTGCCATGTGCTACATCTATTGAGCTTTCTGGGTGGATGCTTTTGTGCAGAATGTCAACACATGTCTGGCACATAGTAATCTTGCTAACTTAAAGCACATTTAGCTAGCAATGGAAATTTGCTGGGCAATGATTAAAACTTTTTAATCACAATTAAATCACATTATATGCAAATTAAATAATTAATTCAAAAGTAGTGTAATGCACCTTTATTTTTTTAAAGTACTGTTATATGAACCGAAGTGCAAGAACATTTGGTTTGCAAACATTTTAAACAAATTAAAAAAAGAGCTTTTTAATAGCAGTTTTCCCTTTAACACAGTTACACAGCTGCAGTTCAAATATTTCTTGTAAATCTCAACTTAAACATTAATGTAATCAAATCAAATATAAAACCAAAGCAATTTGCCACTGCAGGGCATTTACGTTTTAGATTCAAGATTCAAGATTCAAGATTCTTTATTTGTCACATGCAAAGTCATACAGGCACAACACACAGTGAAATGTATCCTGAACCGCTCCTTTTTTTGACTGTGCAATAATTATGAACAATAAGTAAATTTTAAATTAAAAATCTGGAATTTTCTGAAAAAAAAAAAAAATTCAGATCAACCAAACATACAATTTATTATTATATTGTATATTAAAAATGAGTACAAGTAGATATAAGTATAAATATAAGTACAATTATACATTTTAAACACAAATCTGAAATTTTCTAAACACAAATCTAAAAGTAAATAACTTAAACAAGGAGCACCACAAGTTTGAGATCAAATATATAAGCTAATAAAATTTGAGGTTTTTATATGTTTTTATATAAATGTAGCAGCAATATGTACAATGTGCAAAAGGAATGTTAAAGTGCATTGTGCCATATTAGCATAGCAATGTAAATCTAGAGCAATGCAAGCAGAGTAATGTAAACATAGTAATTTAACAGAGTGACCAGAGTAATGTAGTGTAATGTAAACAGAGTGAACAGAGTAATGTGAACAGTAATGTAAAGCAGTGACCAGATTAATATAAACAGAGTAATTTAACAGAGTGACCAGAGTAATGTAGTGTAATGTAAACCAGAGTAATCAGAGTAATGTAAACAGTGTAGTGTATGTACAGTGTAGCAGTGTGTGATGTATTAATAAATCCAATATGATATGGAATATGAGTGAATGTTCTGGGATATGACAATGAATATGATATGAGGTCCTGTTTCAGTCCCTTATGGTAATGCTAAGGTAATACTATGATGGGAGTGGGGGTATGTTCTGATTCAGGACTTGAATGGCCTGAGGATAGAAGCTCCTTTTGAGTCTCTCTGTTTTGGCCCTGATGGTGCGGAACCTTCTGCCCGATTGCACAGATTGAAACAGTCCGTCACTGGGGTGGGATGAGTCCTTTAATATCCGAACTGCTCTGGACCGACATCTCCTGATGTAAATGTCCTGTAGGGAAGGGAGAGCAGACCTGCAGCAGCGTTCTGCCACATGGATCACTCTCTGAAGCTTTTCTGTCCTGAACACAGCTAGTCCTATACTAGGATGTGATGTTCTGTGTGAGGATGCTCTCCACAGCGCCTGAATAAAAAGTCCTGAGGATCACTGGAGAGACCCCGAACTTCCTCATTTGTCGGAGATGGTACATGCGCTGCCTAGCCTTTTTGGACTGGACCTGAATGTGAGCAGTCCATGTCAGGTCTGAGGAGATGTGGACACTGAGATACTTGAAGGACAGCACCCTCTCCACTGGAGCTCCATTGATGATGAGGGGCTTGTTGTCTCGCTGCTGTCTCCTTCTGATGTCCACCACCAGCTCCTTGCAGACATTCAGCTGGACGTGGTTGTCCTGACATCACGATGCCAGGTTCTTCACCTCGTCCAAATAGGCCGTCTCATCATTGTTAGAGATGAGTCCCAACACCACTGTGTCATCAGCAAACTTCACAATGGTGTTGGGGCCATGAGTGGCCACACAGTCAGAAGTATAGAGGGAATACAGCAGTGGCGAGAGTATGCACCCCTGTGGTGCTCCAGTATTGGTTGGACATTCCCGAACCAGAAACCGCGGGTGGACAGATCGATCTGCGCTGCAGTGAGCGCCAGGAACGCCACATACACCCTCACCACCTGAGATCTACCAGTGAGAAAGTCCAACACCCATGCACGCACATGGCTGTTGAGTCCTAGATCGCTCAGCTTTGTAAACAGTCTGCCTGGCACTATTGTGTTGAATGCTGAACTGTAGTATACAAACAGCAATCTCACATAGTTACCATTTCTTGTTCATGTGGCTGAGAGTGGTGTGAAGGACATGGGAGATGGCGTCCTCTGTGGATCTGTTAGGTCAGTAGGCGAACTGGAGCGGGTCTGTGGTGTTTGGGATGGAGGAGGAGATGATGTTCTTCAGTAGCCTCTCGAACCCCTTCATTACCACCGAAGTCAGTGCAACTGGCCGGTAGTCGTTCAGGCATGAAGACTTGTTGTTCTTGGTCACGGGGACAATGGTGAATCTTTTGAAGCATGTGGGGAACACGGACTTTGCTAAGGACTCGTTGAAGATGGAAGTGAACACACTTGCTAGCTGGTCAGCACAGCAACGCAGCAGATGGCTGGTGATGCCGTCTGGACCCGCTGCTTTTCTGGTGTTCATTCTCCTCAGCACCGCTTGGACGTCCTGCTCCGCGATGCTGATCACGCATTCCTTGCTGATGGCATCACCGTCCTCCGTTGTCAGGCTGTAGTTAGCACTAGCTGCCTGGCTAACCTCGAAACGGGCAAAGAACTCATTCAGCTCGTTGGGGAATGCAGAGTCGGTGTTGATCTTTGCAGTGTCCTTGGCTTCCTGATGGAAGTGAAACTCCAGATGCTCCCAGTACCAATGTTTCGCGTCCCTCACCACGCACTGGACGCTGTATGGCGCCGCTTTGTATTTCATGATTGCTCCCCCCTTCACATTTCATGATTACTCGTTTGGACCCCCTTTGCTGGCAGAGAATGACTCCCGCCAGCAGGTGGTGCTGTTGTTTTTTTGTATATGTAGTTTGTATGTAATAGTTAGACAGGAAATAGGAACCACGTGCCATATATTTAGTTCTAGCCACCAGAGGTAGAAGTCAGCTCTCTCTAGACGGAATCCACATCCATCCTTCTTTGTCCTTCCTTGGAAAGCATTGCCTGTGAATATTTTGATTGTTAGTATGTTCCAAAGTATTATGCATGCATGCAAAGTAAGTGTTTTAGTTTTAGTTTTGTGTTAGCTATATATTTGCATGGTGGCCATATGTATTATTTTGGATGTATGTTTCTTACTATCCTTCTTACTTATCTTTCAGTATTTATGGAAAAGCATGAAGTTGTATTTGTGTGCATTACATTATTTGTGAATTATATAATTTCAGTGTTTATTAGCCAGTAATTTTATGTTTGTATTAGTACAGGCTGCATGCTTCGTAATGTTTACATTCAAACGTTTCTCTTCTGTTAGAGAAAATATGTGTTACTCGAAGCTTTTCTCTTTTTATTTTTTTTTGGCTTTTCTTTGGTTTCACTCTGTAGACATCTGAAGGGAATGTCTTAATAAAAGGGACACTACACCTGTCACTTGTCCGTGAGTTTATCTGTCTGCGTAACTGTGGTCAGTTCGAGCAGTGAGGGCAGAACACCCCACCACGTTTAACATATCTTATTAATTCACCCAGCGCTGTTGAATCTTGAATCTTTCGCGAAAGAATCCATTCCACTTAATCGAAAGGAAATACACATACCACTGGAAATCCGCTCCGGGTTTGCCCCCATCTCCACCCCCACCCCCTAAACGGACAGAGACTTTGCAAGCACGCCGCAACCCATACACACACGCACCCAAACCCCGCCCCACCCCAAACCCCACCCCACGCCCAAACTCCGCCCCCATGCGTAGATGGATGCGTCCCCCTCACATTAAAAATGCTTCTTCAGCTTCTACTGAGGAATGAAGAAAATGGTGCTGTGGTCAGATTTTCCAAAAGCTGGCTGTGAAACAGCTTTGTAGCCCTGCTTATATGGCGTGTAACAATGGTCCCAAGTTCTAGCTCCCCTCGTCGGACACGTAATGTGTTGGTAAAAGTTCAGCATAACTTGTCTGAGGTTTGCTTTATTAAAATCTCCTACTACAATGAGGGCTGTGCCTGGATCTTTGTTTTGAAACGCACTCAGCACATCATATAGTTCAGACAAAGCCATACCTGTATCCGCGTGTGGTGATGACCGAGGTGAAGTTGTGGGGCAGGTAGAAGGGGCGACACTTAATGCTCAGGTATTCCAAATGAGGCG
>JBBIGA010115821.1:0-10480 GCA_037576975.1 Alestes dentex | reverse complement strand
CACCGCCGCCCTCTAAAGGAGTTATTAACATCAAACACACAAACGTTACTCACCGCCGCCCTCTAAAGGAGTTATTATCAAATACACACACAACTCACTGTCGCCCTCTAAAGGCGTTATTACCATCAAATACACAAACATTACTCACCGCCGCCCTCTAAAGGTCAAATACACAAATATTACTCACTGTTGTTTGTTTGCAACACTTCTAGTGTAAGTGGTAAAAGGTGTAAATCATTTTTTTGGCCAAACCATTTGATTAATACAGCAATGGATTCCTACAGCTCCATCAGACAGTCCTAAGCTCTGACGTGATTTGTTTGAGAAACTCAGAAGAAGGAAAGCTGGACGCTGTGTCTGTCCTCGCAGCTTTACTGCAGGCATGCTTTCTGTCTTGGACGCGTTCACTGGTACGGGACGTGCACAGAGGTCAAGCGTTGTGACAGCTAGTTCCATAATGGCATGCACTGGGGGCTTTGGACCCATCTCAGCTAGTGTCCGACAAAGGACATGAATAAGCTGGTGAGGAGCCCAGGGGAAATAACCGAGCCACGCCTAGCAAGTCACCAGAAGAAAAGCCCTTCTGAACAGCCTCCATTATGGACGCCGGCTTCAAGCTGGCATGGCTGGACGGGGCGCAGCTGGGAGGATCGCCCTCGGAGCAAAAACCCAACGCTGCCAAAAACATTCAGCGAGAATAAAGCTGTAATGTCCAGTAAGACTATGGGAAGCCATGTGGATAAACTTGGTTAAATGGATTCAACAAGGAGAGGTCCTGCAGAATATCTTACAGTCAACAAGGAGCTGGAGAAGTGTCAGTGTGAGTCATCGCCTGACAAACGCTGATCCACTGCCACCCTGGAATAAAAATGCCACTTTGCAGCCAGTGCTCTGCCACAGAGCCGCTGCCAAACACAAACGTGCCCCGGCATGTTCCACAGCTATTCAGGGTTCATTCAGCACAGGTGGTTCCGTTTTCAGGTCACACTGCTGATTACTGGTTACTGGAACTGTTTGAAACCATCTGGGCTACAATTTAACCAGGCAACTTCCTCAATTCCTCAATTCAGCAATGAAGAGGTGCAAATGCGAATTAATATTCTAGCATGAGGCTGTTGTTTTGTTTTGTTTCTCTAATTTGCAAGAGAGTACGGCGAGGGACATGGTAAAAACAACCGTTTGGAGCAACACAGCAGACAAACTGAGAGCGACAACATGAAATATGAGGTTTGCCATTTATAATGTTCTCACATGAATAATGCGTTTTTAAAAACAATGCATTATAAAGGGAAGAACCAGTGGCCGATACCGAGGTCCCATCCTGGGCTTTGGAACACCGAGAGAGGAAATTCTGGTGGTAATTTGCAGTAACATTTTGCCGTGAACGATGCAACAGGCAGCGCGTAATGAGGAATGTGTTTGTGTTTAGGGCCCCGAATACCACAGGGTCCAAATTTAATGATTACGCACACTTGACAGCATTGCATAATGTGTTATTTCAGCACTGGGCCAAAGCTGGGCCGTCACAAACTATTAAGCAAAATAAAACATGATTTGGTGAAAAGGCTCATTCATAATTGAGCAGCTTGTCCGAACTGCAGAGACCCGAGGGCTTCAGGAGCGTTTACCCTGAACAGCACCGACTCGCACAACACCTGACATCCTGCCAGAGCAACTTTCATACACATCACAGCTAAAGCAAAATAAATAACATCTGGGGTGCAAAATCTAACTGTAAGAGGCCAAACAGATTAATCCATCGCCAGATGACTGCAAAAGCACTGGCCCAACTTCACAGAAACTGAAATGGACTTCCTCTCAGGTCAGTGCACCGCTCTGAGGAAAGGCCAGGGCCTTTTTTTGTGAGAACAGTATGTGGAAGATTCAGTTCCTGTTTTTTTATCACTAACACTTGCTATCATTTTGCCTTCTGCTGGGCTTTACATGCATCCATCCCACAAAACAGCACCCAGTGAAAACCCGGACTCAAAGACTACACTGAGAAGACCTATAACAACGAAACCGACGATGATAAGGATACGGATGATATCATAACAGCAATTCATTTCCTCCCTATCGGGCAAATAAACACATCACCATTAAAGAATTACACTATTCCTGTTCAAGAAACATCCTCCATAATTTTGCCGTTCAGTTTAGGTGGTAAATCAGTGTTATGAGCAGTGTGGAAAAATACAGTGCAATTCTCACCCTCCTTTTACAACCCAATGTTCCTCCAGAAGTCTCCTTTCTTCATTAATAATTAATGATTACATTCACAGTATTCATGCCAAACGTACTGGCAGACAATAAAAAAGCAAAAGGGAAGCTCAAATCCATCTTCGTCAACACAAACCAAAATATCCTTCCAGCCCCGAGGGTAGAGAATCACAGCAGATTTGAAACCTTCTGGATAAAAGTGCCTGGAGTAATTACTAGGGCTGCCACTATCCATTATATTTATCAACAATTTCTTGATGTTTTTTAAATGGGTAAATCCAGCAATTACAGTTTTAAAAAAGGGTAAAACAATAACAATAAACTAAACTGAACAACAAACCATGCATAGCATCTCCAAAATGCCTATGAAAAAGATATTACACACACAGAAACACACACAATATATACACACACACACGTTTGTGTGTGTACACATATCTATACATTTATACAAGCATACATGGACACAAACACCTTTTTTTTTTTACCATTTGAAGCCAGAGTGGACCACCATTTCCTTTCAGTATAAACGCTTTCAGTGATGTTTATCCACCGGGAACAGTTTTGGTGTTCTATCAGATTCTGGGTGCTTGGAGGACTATTTTATCTCTTTTTTTTTCATATTCTTAATACATATAGTTATTTTCAGAACACCACCTTGTTCCTCCAAAATGGCAATGTTACAGAAAAAGGAGAAAACCTTCCCCAATTTTAGTGCAAGTTAATATAAAGATATGAACCATTTCGGACCATTTCTATTGAACCCTGAACTTTTGATACAGTGTAAATGGCACCTGTTATTTTCAAATGATGTGAAGAAAATGAACCCAAAAAAAAGAAAGAAAAACCATCTAAATGGGTGAGTCGATCAGGCTCTGTTTATTAAAAGATACCGGAGCAAAAAATTACACATGCATTACCATCACAGAAACTGCCAACTAATCACTGCTGATCCAACAGAAAGGTACATTTTAATCAATAATGTCCTTAATTGAAAGCAATCGAGCCGGTCTGACAGCCCAAATATCGACTTCCTAGGTGTGTGCCCACTATTCCTCATTCCGCAGTTTGCCTGCACGTTATATATGGGCAATGTTCTGGGTTTGGGCAGCAGACCTTCAGCAGTGCTGAGGCCAGTGTGATTTCTGGGACTCTGACGTTTCCCTTTTTAACATTCAGCCCACTGTAATGGAGCTCCGACACCATTTGGCTCGACTGAAATATGAGCGTTCACCTCAGCGTGTCAAAACCTTTCCCGCTGTTTCCGCCTGCAGTTTGTGCATTTCGACTCTAATCCTGAAGATCTCCAGTCCCTGCTGAGGAAACACATCCCAATTACACTGGATTAAACAAGTGCAGCAACCAGAAGGCTACACTAAACAGATGCCTCTCTGGCAGAGGAAGTATGATTTCTGCCACATTCACTGCGAATTCTCTCCCGATGAACATCTACAACTGTCTAACCAGCCCGAAAAATCTTTTCTGCGCTTCTTTCCAGCCCGCTCAGCCTGTCTACAAGGTGCATTTTGATGTATTAAATACTTCCCACTGTTATACCATCCAGTTCAGAATCTGCGACCAAATCTTTTTACCATCTTCATCCACTGACCTTCACACTCTCTTCGCTCACATGTCTACTTCTACCTAAACACACACTGCTTCTGCTTCACGTACTTTGTGTTTTTACTGAATGCCACGCCTTCATGGTGACACAAGTAACGATCATCATTCCTGCAGTAACCACAGTGTGGCTATACAGGATAGTGGTTTGGATAAACTGGCTAAACTTGTTTAGTACTGCACCCAACAGCTCTTTCAACCTGTGCTCCAGGTTTTTAGTTTATAATTATTTCAATACAGCACATCAGGGCCGCGCTCATACAGTTGTGATATGAGCCGCAATCATCATTAGAAGCTGCAATGACAGAACAGATTTAACAACATTACACAGACTTAGTGTTGTACCTAATGTGACTTTAGTCAAACGGTTCCTTGAGGAACTAATGCTCCACCCACAAGTTAATATGTTAGCCTCAGGCTAACACATTTACCACAAGCAAACACGCTCATGATGAAACTAATTTCAGTGCAATCGGAGATGATGAGTTGTTCTCTATTCAAGCGTGGTGATTATTCTCACTCCCAGAGTGTTTCAAATACAATCATTCCTGCTAGAAAGTTTGTGAACCCCACAAATCTAACATGAATGTGATCAGATCTACATGCAAATAAACATTTCTATAGTTTTTCATTCATTCACTGAAAGTGATTTTTGTCTTTGTCAGCTAAATGATGTGAATCTCTGCTTTCAGTAACTGGTGTGGCCCCCTAGAGCAGCAATGGCTCCAACCAAACTCACCCAGTAATTGTTGATCAATCCTGCACATTAACGTGAACAGATTTTGGCCTGTTCCTCTTAACAGAAATGTTTCAGCTCAGTAATGCTGGCCTTTCTTCTATGAACTCATAGCTTCAGGGCTTGCGATTTCTTTTGGATTATGGTCTGAACCATTTACTAAAGCAAAAAAATGTAAGGTTGCTGCTAGACACACCTTCTGGATTCCACTTTAGAATTAGTGGACACACTCAATAATTCCCAGATCAGTGAAAGAAAGCAAGCCATCTTGGTCCAAATTTCAGCAAAATATCCACAAGCAGTAAAACTGCCACCACCGTGTTTCACAGTTGAGATGAGGTTTTTTATTCAAGAGAGTTTATTGTCAGAGGGCTGAAATAGCGTTCTCTGAAGCAAACAGTGTAGGACAAAGACAGACAAAATTAAAACAAGGACATATAAAGAGCAAGACAACTGCTGCAACATTATATTGCAGCATCTAGGCAAAAATTTCTAAGTACAAAACAAAGACATGCAGGTAGTGCAAATAATTTTTTTTTTTAACAAAAATTTTTATGCTGGAATAATTCGTTTTCACCAAACAGCATTTCTCATTAAGTTCATTAATATTTTTGCCTCATCAGTCCACCTAACATTAGCAGTCTTCTGGCTCATTCTGTGGGCTTCAGTAGACTTTAAACAGGCAGCAAGGTTCTTCAGGAAATAGAGGTTTCCTCCCTGCGATGACTCCATACAGACTCTTCTTGTTCAGTGTTTGCTCAGTGGTGGACTAGAACATTGATATTAGCCTGAACAGGGGGCCTGCAGACATTACTCTGGGGTTCTCTGAGATCTCCCAGAATATTACATGTCCTGCTCTTGCAGTGATGTTTTATTGTGGATCTACTCCGAGGAGGTTGATAGTGGTATGGATTTTTTTCCATTTCTATCTGCCTGTAGGTGGACCGGTCCAAACTCTTCAGTAATTTTCTTGCAGCCTCTCCTAGCCTGACGAGAATCAACAATATTTTCACTGGGAAATCTCCTTCGAGCAGGACACGGAATGCACTCACCTGGACAGTGAAGACTCAGGTTGAGGTGTTATAGTCATTCAACTGATTAAACACAACTTTGCCAAAAGTGGCATTTAATGCTTTCACTTTGTACAATAAATGAATGAAAAACTATATATTATATATTGTGGTGTTTGAGTTTTCCCTCATCTGTTGTTGTGGCCTAAATGAACGTCTGATCCCATTTAAAGTCAGATGGTTTTAGAAAATCAGAAAACTCTAAAGGGCTCACAAGTGTTTGACCTTCACTGTGAATACGGTCGAATACAGGACACCCTGGACCAAAATATTGACAACAAATAACAGTTTATAAAAAGTAAGCTTATTAAATTAGTTACAGTATGTAGGCTCTGGCATGTGTCATGAAATCCAGAGTTCTCGAAAGCAAAGAATGGTCATGTAAGGCGATTAAATCCTACTATTTTTTAATCTTCTGCACTCTGGCTCTGTCTAGGCAGGTGGTTTAATGTTATTGTTGATCTGTGCACACATACACAGATACAGAATTATTCTGTATACATCCACTACTGGTACATGGCTATTAGACACAAAAGTACTACAAATAAATAAATGAATGAATGAATGAATGAATGAATGAATGAATACTGAAGGTACTTTCTATGAGATCTCTGCATGAGCAAGCTGTCAGACGTTTGCTGTGGCTCTAATGAACTGACTGAAAAGTATTGATTGCTTTGAATAAGTAGAGCAGCTCTGTTTTCCACAACTTGGACCCAATTTTCAGCAGATAAACATTCGGCTCGTTTATAAATATGGTTCAGGCACATCAACGTCTACTCAAATGAACTGTGAACAAGATTTATGTGTTCATCTCAGAAATTTCACAAATAAAGTGAACAGCAGAAGCGAAGCCCTGTGGCTTTTAGGAAAGTTAGGAAATAATGCCATCACCGCCTTCAGCCTCTGGCTGTGGAACAGATTCAGCCGGGCAGGATGGGATTTTCCCCCACAAATCCTTTTCTAGTGGTGGAATCAGAATGTGGGCACACACTCCTCTTCCTCATCTGGTGTATCATCAAAAAATCACTGGAGACGGCTGCTCATGAAGCATTAAACGCTTCCGTGCCCTCGCACCAAATGTGCCGCCGCATGCTTTTCCAGGTTTAACCCTTAAAAACCCTCGACCGAAGCAAATCCGGGAGAAACCTTTCTTCTCAAGAACTTCTACAGGGAGGAAAAATCTAAAGCCTCGGGTGGATGCAGAGTCTCAGTCATTTTAAATCCACAAAAATGACACGATCTGCCATCTTTCTCCTTGTTGGAATACAGCAGAAGTGACAGCTATGTAATCAATAATGAATAAGTGTAATGCATGAATCATTGTATTCATGGAGGTCTTCTCTTTAAATATTACTTAAGCCTATAAACCACATTCTGACAATGGAAACCACAAAATCCAGCCGGATCGGACGTATACAGTCGGAACGCAGCCGTGTGGAGTTTCCTGTCTGACCCAGGTGTGCCCTGTCCACTGTGCCCGAGACATTTTAACACACAGATCAGAAGCAGCACTTCCTCTCGTGCTAAAGAACAACACAACAGGATGCAAACTTCTGCTCAGCTCTCATGGAAAACATCATCCTGAAGGCAAACCAAGCAGGTGCTCATTACTGAAGGAGAGAAAAATAGCAGCATGAATAACTCGGTCTGAATCACTCTGAACACTGACTGGTGAATAGTGCTCTAAACATGTTTCACACAGAAGAGATTTCCTGCATATTCCCAGTTTGGACACCCTCAGGCAAATTATTCTTTGTTGATTGTGAAGATTAAATATCCACTACAGGAAACACGGCAAATTTTAGCACATCATTTCTATTTGCTCGTTTAACATTTATTTCAAAACAAATTGTAAAACGTACCATATATTTCCAGTCCATGAAGTTCAAACTTAGCTGCAAAAGCGGCCTGTTTTGAATTCACTGTTTTTAAAATGTCATGAAAACCAACATATTTATATATATTGGAACATTCACTGAAAACAGCCCGATCCGCCGAGGGGCGGGGGCTCCAAGGATTAGACTAGATTGTCCAGATACTTGATGGAATTGAGATCTGGGGAATTTGGAGGCCAAGTCCACACACTGTGTTCCTCAAACCGTTCCTGAACAGTGTCTGCAGTGTGGCGGGGAACACGCCCAAAGACCTGGAGAAGTTCTGACCCGGCCGTCTAGCCGTCACAGTCTGGCCCTCGTCAAAGTCACTCAGAAACTTACACGCACCAGTTTTTCCTGCCTCCAACACATCCGTTGGAAGAACTGACTGTTCACCTGCTGTCTAGCACATCCCACCTCCTGACAGGTGCCACTGCGACGGGATGATCAGTAATTCACTCCAGCCGCCAGTGGGTTTATTGTCGGCTGATTGGTGCGTATCAGTCACCGTCAGGCCCAGTAAAAAATAACGGTTGGGAAATTATCATGTAAGATGAATTACATGATATATCATGAAATACAAAAATATCAGAAGTGGACCTGTAGGATATGGGCTCTTTACATTGAAATACAATACACAAAAGTTCTTTACACATCTCTCTTTTACACGTGGCTCTTCAGGCATAAAAAAAAAAAGACTTCTGGGGCGACCAGATGGTCCATATTTGTGCTTCAACCCAATTTGCAACACAAAGGACTAGCGATAAAAATGTGGGCTGTCTAAGAGTCCCTGAGTGCCAATCTGTTTCAGGAAACCATTCTGTGGCATCGCACAAAAGAGTTCACACCAATACAGTAAACAGTGGCTGGTTACTTGCATGTCAGTCAAAAGGCCTTTTCCTGTCAATATATGTGTAAAGCTAGAAAAGCTGGGAGCAGACTGTGTGACGACTGGAAGAAGTCAAAACGTCTTTCTTTTCTTCAGACAGAATCTCCAGTTCTCCTCCGGCCGCTCCTGAAGTTACTACAGCGTAGTATTTGCAATGCTGTGGATCCCTACAGCAGGACACAGGAACATTATGGTACTTTTTAAATTCCACTCCACTATGAACAAGCTGTAAAGGCCGTAAATCTCAGGATGCTCTGGGCCAGACTGTACCGACCGCATTACACTATCACTAATTAACATAAGTAGCAGTGTATTTTAACATAAATAAACGGCAAAGCCAAAACAATGCCAGGCCTGTATATTTTACCCTCCGCTTGGTTTTATGCACCACTTTTGATGAATACATAAACAGTCTTACAGCTTCTGCCCCGCCTGGCCCTGCTGAGAGTGCAGGATTCTGGCGGACTACGGGTCATTCGGTACCAAACCTCTCAGGACAGCGTTCCCAACTCAGCCACACGTCACAGATCAACTTTTCCGTAAGTTTCGGCTGTTCTGTGACTACTGGCTTCTTCCATCATTCATTTTCCAATAGAGCAGGGCTCCGTGACCGCATGATCACATCAGGCTGCTAGATGTTGAAATGAATGATGACTGCACTCTTATTTACTTCTGGACATGTTGCCACCCATTTGGCAATAAGACGCCCAGCCCAGTTTCAGGTGGGATCAACCCTGACTGGCTTTACTGTTTTCTAGAGCTACTGGTTGACATCAGTTTGATTAGTTCAGGCATGGGCACCGGAACCATGACAGCGGGGGGGGAATCCCCCCCCACTCTTCAAAATCATTTGTTTCGTCGCCCCCCCTCACATGTGTCCCCCTCACATTAAAAATGCTTCCGGCGCCCCTGGTTCAGAAACATTTCAAACTGTGAATTATGTATACTGAGCCATGGAACTAATATTAATATTTTGTCTAGACACAAACAAAAGGACATTATCCAGTATGCAACAACCAAAGCCATTACTGGCCGGCAAATTCAATGAAATACAGGCTTAATCGGTGTCACACAAAGATGGAAAACCTTGAAGTGTAGGACAAATATCTTCCTGTACAGATATCTACCACTGAGTGACACCACTGAACGTAATATTACAGAGAGTGAAAGTATAAAGATGAGCCATCTGAAGACTAAAATGAACTATAAGTAAAGAGTAAGCTTTGACAAAGATCAAGCTGATTTTGTAGAGCACAGTTATTGTAATTATAAAGATTTGGGTTCTTTTGATTAGGCTGTTCCTATCAATTATTTTAGCAAACAAGTAGTTTTATAACAGCAAAGGTTTAACTTCATAACCATATACAATCTGAAACCACAGACAGACATTTGTGAGATCCTGCTGGTTTCCTCTCTTTCAGTGGTGCACACTAGTGTTCTCACGATATTTAAATTTTCTACTTTGACACAACACTAATATCAGTATTCAGTACTATTTTCGACATCAAAACCTGCTTGATCTGTTCAGTGCTATTCACCGTTCATGCAACCCGTTTACACTCATTTTCTACTGCAGGCCACAGACGTGCGAGCGATTCAGCTTCATCCTGTAGGATTAGGGTTGCAAAATTCCCGGAATTTTCAAAGATGGAAACTTTCCATGGGAATTAATGGGAATAAACGGGAATTAACAGGAATTTATGGGAATAAACTGGGAATTTTCAAAATTGAAGGTTGGCTCTTCTTAGGGAACTTAAATATAGTTGAGCAAAGTATATTTTAGCATAATATTGACAAAAACAAACAAATGCAATTCAAATACACTTAAAGGTGCCATAGAATGTAAAACTGAATTTACCTTGGCATGGTTGAATAATAACAGTTCAGTACATGGACATCACATGTACACATGGACCACACTTTTGAGCCTGAAGGACAAAGAGTATTGAAGGCACACATTTGAGCCTGTGGACTTAACAAGTGAGGTAAGTTTTGATGATATTATGGGAAAATATGAAGAGTTTGGTTCCAAAACGCTATAAATCCATTTGGATTAATTTGAGTAAAA
>JBBIGA010115789.1:0-10481 GCA_037576975.1 Alestes dentex | reverse complement strand
ACAGAATGGATATATATGTATGTACACACTGGAGTATCTTCAGGTGCTTAGAAGCAGCAGACATTGAATGAAACAGTAATATTGTACCAGAAATGTTGCACATGAAAAAAACAATTGCACTTATCAACTTATCAGTCCTTGGTGTGTGGATGTGTGTGTGCTCAACTGTGAGATGTTGGTTTTTCATTGTAAATATCAGTATTTATCGTTTTAGTTTGGGCAAAAGTCTCACTTATTCAGCACTTTGACCTCAAAGTTCAAGGAGATCAGTAGTGGTCTGTGCTGGCTGGAGGGAGGACACATTTCCACTTGAAACCAAAACATTGGCTCTATTAATTTTAAGCTCAAATGGAGCCCATATCACTTTTTTGTCAGATATTGATATTGATCTTGTGCCATGCCACAGAAACCTGTTCCAGAGCCTCTCCCACCTTCTTCATCGAAAGGAATGACTTCTCAAACTTCTTTTCACTATTTGTTCACCCTCAGTGAAGAATGTATTACAGACTCCTGGTGGTAACTAAGGCTTATTAAGTTGGGTTTTGGGTTTCGTGATCACTAAGTTTTTGGGTGCTAAGCCATCAGAGCATCCATGGATTTACTATAAACGGTGCTATAAAGAGACCACCGTAATGGTGATTGAAAGTGCCACTGTCAGTAACAATGTCATCTATTTTGGCTCGATTTCTTGAGAACTATACAGAACAAGTCTTTGCTTTGCAAGATGATGTGTGATTATATGGTGACTTAATTATCTTAGCGACTATAAGAGTCTAGAGCTGATTAACAACAGGCTTTCAAATAATCCTTTACTGAGCACTGAGAACCCATCCATGCTCCACACCCAAATGCCTTCTTTCTTAGCAGATATTGGAGTTATACAGAAAGCTGGCGAAATGTAATTTAGGCTCAAGAGGAACTCAAAACACCGACATTAGAGTGCATTATTCACAGTTTTGGAGTAGCAGTTTTGGAGTAAAATTGGTCACTTCATTTCGCATAAATTGCATAGCCTTGGTATTCAGGAACGTAATCTCAAATTGTAATGGACGCAATTTAAGGACTTCACTAGTGTGATAAATTAGACCTGAAATCAGGCCTCAGATTTTGGTCCTAACCCGAATACAGCCAGAGAATTTTCTGTCATTCATTTATCTTTTACTGTGTGTGACACACACCACCTAATATGAACAAAATTCTGTCCAAATCTGACCTGGACCATGCTATATGAAACATAATATAAAATCATACGCTAATGATATAAAATAATATACTACAGTATAAACAGACATAAATATGCTATAGAACTAGGTCTCCAAAAATCAGGTGCTAAATGTTAGCATTTATCTGAATACTAAATAAAGTCGGGTTCTTTAAACAGATATATTCTATATGGTTTATATCATAAACATAGTAGATATAACAAAACATTGTCAGTCAGAAAAATGTAATATGTGTGAAAGAAGATCTGTTAAAAAGCACAATACATATTTGTTAAATGACTTCTGAGTCCACTGGGACCCCACATGAGTGGTTGATGCTCGTACACTGTCAATGTCTCTGCATTTCTTGCACATGTAACCTCTTCTGCAGTTTTACACACACAACTCTCTGCTGCTAGAATACAGTACCTGTCAAAATACTGTGTTCATCCAGACTGTAGCTATTGTAGATTGACTGTTGTCTTGTCTTGAACTGTTGCGCTTGTGTTTTTCATGTACACTCTTTTGTCCTGTTTGCACTTGTGGTCTTGTGGTGTTCAATTTTGGTCTGTTTTTTTCTTGTGTTGCCCCTTGGGCCTGGAGGCATGTTGCTTCGTTTCACTGTGTACTGTGTGTATATGGTCGAAATGATGACAAAACCTACTTGACTTGACTTGACTTGAACTGGGTTTTTGGTACTTTTTGCAACCCTGGATCTTTTCTATCCATTCTAACATCACAAATGTCAGTGAACATATTGTAACATTGTGAAATCTTCTTGAGGTATTGTGATATATTTTGTCACCTCCAACCTCTCCTACTGATTGCTTTCTGAGTAGAAAGTAGTCATCTCTCTGGTCATTATTTTGCTTCTCTGCAATCGTTCTCTCAGCACTTTAGAAGGAAATAGTCACTCAAAGGAAATTTCAGTTAAAATTCATGTCACTATCCCTCCCTCCCCTCTGAACAACAGAGGCAGTTACGCTTGTGCAGTTATGAATGGCTGATGAAACTATCAGAAACAGCCCCAAATCACCGGCTTCAAAATAAAATCTTTATGAATAAAATGTGAAGTGTGCTGTTTCTGAATATCTCTCTCCTGTGTGGAGGCTGGGACTCTCTTCTTTTTCACATCTTTAATCATTTAATCATGTGTCTGTTCCTATCCGTTTGGGCAGCTGGTGGCCTGCTTTCTAAGGAGCTGACCCTGTGATCAGAAGGTCATGGATTTGAATCCCAGGGCTGCCAATGACACCACTGAGGTACCCTTGAGCAAGGTACTGTCCCCACACACTGCTCCCTGGACACTGCTTCACTTAGTGTGGAACAGTGTTCACACTGTGTGCTGTAGAGTGTGACTTTACTTAATTATTAGCAGGACTACATGCTTCGACTTCGACTGACATGTCATGGATGCTTTATACTTGTCCTAAAGGAAAGACACCCAAGGCTCCCAAGTGCTACCATCGGGAGATCTGTTACTGGGAGTCCAAGAGAGCATAACTGGTCTCACGACGGATGGGTAGGATGGCTCTTTCTACACCACTCACTGCAATGATAGCCAATGTTTGTTCATGTAACAGAATTGGTCATCAGTGTTCTCCAAGTGTTGTGAGCTGTCCAATTTGTAAGCAACAGTTGAAGTAGACACGGTGCTGCTTCGTATGATTTGGAGGAAGCCTTCACCCTAGAGATGGCAGTGCAATGTCATTGGGGAAGACCTGGCAAATGTGTGGAGTTAGATTTATGTGTGTGAAAGGTCACCCTGTTGGGTCGTTGTCATCTTACTTTCAATAAGCTACAGCTGGTGTCCTGGTGGTTAGGGAGTTACACCTGAGATCGGAAGGTTGTGGGTTTGAATCACAGGACTACCAATGGCACCATTGATATCCTTGAGCAAGATCAACTCCCCACACACTGCTCCCTAGGCACCATTGTCGGCTGCCCACTGCTTCACTTTGGGTTAAATACAGAGGACTCAATTAAGCATAGATTAAATAAAGAAAAATAATTTTACAAAACATTGAAATAAAAATTGTATTTTGACCAATAGCATTTGTTCTGCTTTGCAAACTGGTCAGTTGGTCACATACATCTTTGGGCATTTTTCCCTTTATCTGAAATGATCCCTAACACCCAAGCAGTACAAATTAAATACCAAAGGTCACCAGCATGAACAGCTAATCCACTGTCTCCTATTTTTCTCAGGTGGTCCTTGAAAGTAATATGTTTCTTTAATAAAAACACGGACACAATCATCCAGTCTTTTGTTACAGTTGTGCCCACCAATTCCCTAAACCTTGATTTTTCCAGGGATACTCCTCCTAATCTGCCTCATGTTGCAGAGTCAAGCCGACAGTAAGCCATTTGCTAGATTCAAGGTCAGACAGGTCTTGACTGAAGGGCAAGACTTGAGAGACTCTTCATTACAGTAAATCAGTTCTCGGAAGGGTTGAAAGGAAGAAGAACACTCTGATTCTGTGCAGTTTAAAGCTTTCTGACAGCCATGTCGGAATAGGGGAGGTCACGAGGAGCTGTATGGTAGGTTTAAAAGCCGCTCTATGGAAGTCTATTCACCTGATTAAATCTGATAAGCCACTTTATTCAGTTCGGATTTTGTTACCGGCCATATCCATTCAATGTGTATTGAATTGTTCCTATATTTTTTTTTTTATACCCCTGCTTTTACACTGGCTTCCTCAACAAGAGAAAAGAGCATATTAGTAAAATGTGATTGCAACAAATAAAAATGGTGTGATCTTTTTCTGCTTAAAACTGACCTAAAATAAAAGGAATTTGGGCATTTTTAGTGGTTATTATTACATGTTTTTTTTAATTACAATAACTTTGGTTCTACATGACATAGGAACACCGAACAAAGCATGACGTCTGAGCATCAAGACAAACTTGGGGAACTTCTACATAAGGAGCTGTCACGCCGTATAATGATTTACCATTTGTTGTGCTTTCTGGCATGGATCCATACTGCTTGCATTCTTAGGTTACCCCGCCCAAGGAATCAGAAATCTAGGAGTATTTGTGACCTAATGTTTTATTTAGTTTTCATGGTTCATGTTTGAGGTGAACATTTGATCACTTGAGGAACATCTCCAAAGTGAAGCTATTTCTCTCTCTGAGAGAGGCTAGACTATTGTGATGTTTTCCTTTCTGGTCTATTGAAGAACACAACTAATCAGCTACAATTAATTCAAAATGCTGCTGCACAAGTTTTGACAAACACCAGTTCTTTACACTAGGGTCCTATTATTTTTTATGTTAGTCTATCAGGCACCACATGGACTTGCACCAGACTAACTCTTGTAACGACTTTTGGTTTATGAACTAAGGCCCCACAAATCCTCTTGCTCTTCTCTTTTAGCTGCTCCACAAACCAGAACAAAGTGTTTGGTGATCCTGTTTTCAGCCATTACAAACCTGCTGGAACAGCCTTCCAGTGAATGTGAAAGGAGATGAAAAATGACAAAATGAAATGACATAAAAACTCATTCTTTTTTTCTGGCCTTAATGTAGTGTTTGTAATTTTATGGTCTTGTTGTTCACACTTATTTTATTGTCATCATCAGTATTTCGTTTTTGTCATGTCTTGCGATGCTTGGGGAGGGGGGCGAAGCGCAAACGCAGATTCCTTTGATGGATTTTTATTATAAAAGACACAGACTTTACACATACCAAAATAAAGAGACACGAGGACCTTTAACACAAAGCATAACTAATACAGAACAGACAAAAGGAGCAGGCTATATGAAGGCATAGATGAGAGTTGACCAGCAACTAAAGCATGAACGCTTGAAACTTAAATACCCAACAGACTCAGGCACAAACCAATCATTGTGACACAATCATTTAACTGAAACACAGGACAGCTGACAAAGTGACTAAAGACACAAACATACACCCATTTCAAAATAAGAGTCCCATATAAAAACTTAACACAATAAGTGACATGACAGTTTTTTGGAATGTTTTATTGTTGATCATTTGTATTTTCCATTCTGTTGCATTTATTGACATTTTCCAATAATCAGTTTATTTGTGTAATATTTTGGTTTGTATTTTCTATTGCTTGTACTGTTTTTTGTAAACTACCCAGTTTCATTGTTGTCACTGAGTTGGGTACTAATTAATGTCAAAACTAATTTTGACATCTTGCGTTTTGTCAGATTCTTGTAAAGCACTTTGAATTTCAATTTGATTTGTCTGAAGGGTGTTATATAAAGAAGGTTTGATTGAAGTTTGACTGAACTTTATTTAGAACCTGTATTTCATTTCTCCTTTCAATTGAAATATACAGTGGCTTGCATATTTCAGTACATGAAAGTCCTTTAAGCTCTAGGAGGCTTTCATCATACAGAAATCTATTAAGTGCTCCTTAAGATTAAAGGGATTTTTTCTCCTTAATCAGGGCCAGCAGGGGCTTATTGAACACATAATGGCTGCAGAGGTGAAAGGGTCAGAGATTCACAGTTGGCTGTGCAGATGTGCTTCAGAAGACGACAGTTAGTTCTGAGCCAAAAGGAGACGTGGTCCAGGCTCTAATAGTAAGCTCAAACTGAAAGTAGAAATATATTCTTCATATTCTCTCTCACTCTGTGGGCTGGATCGATCACCCCAACCTCCAGTGCTTTACTGGTTACTCTGCACAAACTCTTAACAGGACAGTAAACCCACAGATTATTTTACTTAATGAATTTGTTGACAAACATGGTTGTGTACTTTTAAACGCAAAGAGCAGCTTACACTCTCCTCATGAATTAATATAGAGTATTTTCACACACTCCTATTACTCAAATATTCATCATAAATAATCTTATTACTTCTGATAATAATATTCATCATAATAATAAAAAAAAATAATAATAATAATACAGGGACGGCTGGTGGTGTAGTGGTTAGGGAGTTGCCCCTGCGATTAGAAGGCTGTGTTTCAACTCCCAGAACTGCCAGTGGCACCACTGAGGTACCCTCGAGCAAGGTACCGTCCCCACACACTGCTCCCTACCCGCAATGTTGGTGGCTGCCCATTGCTTCACTTGGTGAGTGGTTTAAATAATAACAGCCATTATTACTAGTTGAAGTGGTAGTAGTTTGTATTTATTTACTTTGATTACTGTACATGTTTAAAAAAATACACTGGACATTTAGTCATCAATGATGTAAAACAAACTTTTTACTTTTCATTTTCTAATCCCAGTCTGAAACAAGTCTTCCGGTTTCCACACTGTTTTTCCCTGAACACTTTTCTGATTACACAGCACAAACATCAGTGTTATTAAAACACCTACACCTACATCCAGGATTGGTGTAACTGCACTGTGCACTCCAGAGAGTTTAGCGCTTTAATGCTGCAGTGGTTTTGCTGTGTAGTCAAAGAGGGTGCTGCTGCAAAAAAAGTTCGCTGCTACAGAAAAACTTCAGATCTGGGCATGTCAACCCGATCTCACAATGTACAAGAACACCCAGCAGTGCCAGATCCAGGCAATACAGCATCCATTTCGTTAGTATACAGGACTGCAGTTGCATCCAGGTTTTGAGGGGCTACGTAGAGACATGTTTGAAGTGTTATTTATTTATTTATTTTTGTTTTATTTGTCTTAAATTAGGTATCACAGATCTTACAGGGCATGTACTACAGTGTTTTTTACTTGGGCATTCACATAACTAGCCTATTTAACAAGAGAATAGGTGTTGCTGGTCTGTTGTTACATTGCAGCTGGCAATGGCTGAAAGTGGCACAATGGCACAGACTGACCCTGTGTTAAGTTAGCACAGTCATAATAAGTGAGTCTAAATGTCCATTTTTTGTTAGTTGCATTGCAAAGGAAAGAATCAACCTTTAAACTCCAAATAGCAGGTCAAGCAGGTCGAGAGTATTTGGGGAACACTAGTTTAAACACTAATTTATTAGAACAGGCATTTTAATAACAGTCAGGAGTCACTTAACATATGTCTTATGGACTCGGCCTACATGAACAGGATGATAGCCCCATAATTCGACTGGAAACTTCTATCATGCTGAGGCCAAAGCTTTGTCATTTTAATGCCCCCATAATTTCAGCACTCTTGCCCTTTATTTTTGGCTATGTAGCGCTTTTAAACATGGTGCACTCATTAGTGTAAAGGTAGTAAAGCTGAGAAACACAAAATGAGTTGCAGTGTTGTTGGTTAATCTTGATTTACGATGTGATTTTGGTTCTTAAAAAGAAGCTAAAAATGCCTTCAGCAGTGTTTAGTGTTCTGGCTGTACACTGAGGCATAAAACCAGAAAGTTTCACTGCTCTGTTCAGTGAGAGCAGGTACAGCAGAGAAAAGCTCCTCACACTCATACCATCAATAAACAGAGCAAAGCAATTTCAGAAAACAAACCTATGATGATAAATTATTTAAATAGTCCATTTACTTGCCGTTTATGTACTTGGTTTTTTTGGCCTGCTATCTCAGTAAGTTTCCCAATCTAAGGAGATCACAGTAACTGTGACACCCCAGGTCAGTGGCTGCTAGAGGCCGCCCTGTCCTGTGTGAACTTTTATTTAGATTTTTTTTTTGCTTTATTTAGACATTTTGGAAGTTAAAGTTAAAGTTAAAATGATGTCTGTATTTAGTTCCCTCTAAATTGGATTCCTGTGTCAGTCCACTGGCTTATGTTAGAGTTTACAGCTGTCATCACCCCGTTGTCACGTGCTCAGGCTCGGGGAGTGTGGTGAGGCGCAGACGCAGGGTTCCCTTTGTAGGTTTTTATTAACAAAACATGAACTCAAACAGAAGGAAACTCAAAGAGGCACGAGGGCCCAAAACACAAAGCATACTTAAACAGAAGACACACATGAGGGTGAGTGTGAGGGTTGACCGACAACTTAGACAAGAATCACTAGAACTTAAATACATAACAGACTAGGACAGAAACCAATCACGAAAAGACTCTTACATAAACACAAAACACAAGACAGCTGACAGAAAATGTGACACCAAACACCTTTTCAAATAAAGAATCCCACATGAAAAACTGAAACAACAGTGGCCTCTATCAGCCGCTGACCAGGAATGTCACAGTACCCCCTTCCCAAACGGTGCAACCCAGGAGCGCCAGGGCGTCTCGTGTGGCTCCCACTAGCCCTTTAGGGCCCTGTAGGTGTTTTTGTGTTTCTAAATAAAGCTTAAATAATGATGGAATTCCACGTCTGCACCTTGCTTGCTCCTTGGAGACAGGGCCCTGTGACAGTAATAAGCTATGACGGGTCACTACTGTCCACACAAAAGTTAAGCCCACTCTTGGATTAAAAAAAAAAAAAACATATAAAAATCTCCAGCCAAATTCAAATGTCAAAACTAGCAATTATCTGTATCTGAAAAATTGCCCCATTATGTTCATTATATCACATGGCTGAAATATTGTGTTTTCATATTTCATTCACAAAACTGCACCTGTTTTCCACTGTGGGTTTTTCAAAAGGATGTTCACTGTTTTAAAAAAGGTTCCAAAGAATTAGGAAGTTAATTGGATGCTTTTTAATAAAATCATTTTTGGAAATAAGGTGTGTGAGTGTGAAGAAAATTTGTAAAGGTAAAAAAGAAACAACACAAATGTTTTTAGAGAACCTTTACATTATGTTTTTATGTGTGTAATTCCATCAGTAAAAATGCTGAATTATGCTATACAGCTGTTCTTTATATCTAGATTATGCAGAATCCTTATATGTGCAGCACTTACCCACTGAAGTCAGAAATGGGGTTCACTGTCAGCTTAAATATGAAGGTAGTAAAAGGTTAATACTCTCCAAACATGCTGAGATGTTTGACACTTTTGCAGCTGAGATGATGTGGAAGCAATGGTCTCTTGCCCTTCCAACTGGCTTTATTACGCAAAAGGCCTAAAAAATTAGAATGCACATTGAAATTGGGCAAAAATAAAGAAACCACGGAGGGGACTGCAAGCATCAGTAGTTTCAGGCTATTTCAAAGCAAGGCTATTGCTTGAAAGCACATGTTCTTTGGATTTGTAGATTTTCTTGCCCTCAGGTCAGGCAAAACTCCTTTGAAATAATTTTCAATGCGCTTCAGGGGGCATCAACAGTTATGAAGACAATGCTGTGATCTAAAACAGAATCTATTTCCAGTATATTTGTCACACATGTAGATGGAGAGACCATAAAATCAGCCTAAAAATCAGGGCTAGTGGGAGAGAGAGAGAGAGAGAGGGCCATGAGAAAGAGAAACACTATTTGTTGCTTTATACTCATTTAAAAATGTCTCTGTCTAAATTCCATTATAATCGGAGCAAAAATATTTTACTTCGTTCAACCAAAACACCAACAAGCCAAGCAATTCATTACAGTCAAGCAAATGATACATGTCAGTGAACTTGAAAAGAAATCTGAAGTGGGGTGCTGAGACCCTCTAACAATAATGCATGAAATGAAAAAGCCAAATGAAAGAATAAAACGTTTTATGATTACAGAGCCGAGATACGCCTTCGAGTGTGCAATTCACAGGCAACCAACCAAACAACGTGTCCTCTGTCTTCGTCCCACAATTCAAAGACTGATACGACATGTTCAAGTCATTATGTCTCACGTTGGAAAAACAGATGGAAGTGCGCCTCGCATTGTTGGACATGTTTGAATCTCAAAGTGATTTAAAAGAGTCTATTTTTTGTCCAAACCAAACTTCACTATATCAAATGGATACATTTTTTATGTGCTCAAGGGTCTGGATCTTTGCCTGGAACTCGGCCATCTATCGTGGAAGATAAACAATGTTGAGGGAAGTCATTTTATTACCCCGATGTAATATTGCCATATGATGCAATGCTGGCACATGCAGTGGAAGAGCAACACTCTGACACATCAGCTTTGAAACATCACACGTTGTAGAATCCAGTTCAGGATATTTATAAGGCATAACATTAGGGAAAAAAGAGGCAAAGACAGTCTATTACATGACCAAGGACTTTAGAACGTGTTAGCTGTCAAGTTCACAATGACACCCATATTTCACTAAACAACACCTTCCAGCCCAAACATACACCATCACTGAATGTCTTATTACAGTGTCACCTGTGAAAGGGTAAGATACGCCGTATGGTCAAAAGTATTGGAACGCCTGACCATTACACCAACAGGGACTTTAATGACATTGCATTCAAATATATAGACTTTAATATGGAGTTGGTCCGCCCTTTGCAGTAAACAGCTTCCACTCTTCTTGGAAGGCTTTCTGTGGGAATTTGTGCCCATTCATTCTGTAGAGCATTTATGAGGTCAG
>JBBIGA010115778.1:0-10481 GCA_037576975.1 Alestes dentex | reverse complement strand
TTTGAGAATACGTCTGCGTGCCGACTGTGGGGGGGATGGAATCGCCTTTCAGCAAAAGTGGGGGTGTTGAAACCCCCCCCACCCCCCGGTGCTACGCCCCTGCCTTCAAGTAAAGGACAAACAAAGACTTAGAACACCATACCGAGTTTAGCGGATCTGCAGTCATGTCATGCACTAGATACGATGTGTGTGACTACAAAATCTGCCAAACCACATGAGCATGAGATTCTCAGGGCAAGACTGATGCCAGCCAAGCATGATATATGTGAAAGCCACCAAGCCTAGATGGTGGAATGGCATGCCGAAAGAACTACTGGCATGTTCCAAGTTCTGGCAAACTAATCTAACACGGTCTTGTTGACCTGAACTTATCACTAGTTAGAGCAGTTTGCCTACAATCTCATTAAACCTCTACTCTAAAGCATCATATCTTCAGACACCTGGTTCTAGTGTCCTGCTTGTGGGAGCAGCAGCAGACTTTGCTGTAGCTGTGATTTGTTTCTCTTGTGATTGTCCAGGAAAGAGACTGAGAAAAGAGACAAGACATACCATGGCTTGTTCCATATCCTCCCCAAAAAATGTGCTGTTACTATTTGATTCCTTATATTTTCATCAAATAATAACTCAAGATATGATCCTAAAATGTCATATGCTTCGCCGATTTATGTGATTTTTACCAATTTCCCACACTTATACCAGTCTGCTGTGTTTGTAATGATATTAGTGATCACAGTCTTATTGCTTGTGTTCATAACGCTCATTCTATTGAATTACTTGAACAGTTTAGTCCAAAGTGAGTTCTCAAACGTTTCTCAAACATTCCTGCACAGCATAGCTGAGGTACACTGGGATAGGGTCGGTCTGATTCCAACAGTTAACGACGCAGAGAATCTATTCAGAGATTGTTTTGTGCAGTTATTGACAAGCACGCCCCCATAAAGAAATGATGGATAAAAAAATCAAAACAGTCGTTGGGTTTTCTTGTGAGCCAGCCATACTGCTGCAGCAAAACAACGCTGCTTGATGGAAAGCATGCCAAACTGGATCCCAGAGCAACACAATTGCATTTTGTCAAATACAGAATGTGGCAGCTCAAGCAGTTAGACTGTCAAAATCCAATTAAGAAGAATAAGAATAAATTCGTACATTCTGGTTCTAATCCACAGTTATTCTAGAAAACAGTGAGGCAAGTGGAAAATAAATTCTCAAGCTTGCCCTTATCAGTTAATGTAGACAATATTCTTGTAATGGAGAGAAACCGAATGGCGGATCCTTTTAATCAGCATTTTACAAACCTTGTTGGCTTGGTTTCCGAACAAAGAGGGACCAGCTTGTAACTCTTGACCATCATTTCGCTTAGCCTCTTAATGTATCTTCAGGTGTCCCCTAGGGTTCAGTACTTGGTCCCACTCTCTTTTCCATAGTTATTCATACTCACATCGCTCATATTCATTTCTATGCTGATGATACAGTCCTGTATGCCACTGGTCCTTCAAGATCCTTCAAGTTCAAAAATACAGCAGACATTTACTAAGCTGCCACGACTAAATTGATGTTTGGTTGGAAAGGCACTGTATTTCCCTGTACCTTTCGTGTTACAACCAGAGATGGAATTATTCTCGAATAGCTGGACATCTGGTTCGTTAGTCCGTTGTCCTTTTTTCACCATGTCACAATGTTGCAGTCTAAGGTCAAAGCAAAACTTGAATTTTTGCAAAGAAACCATTTTCTTTTACATTTGAGGTCTTCAAATGGCCGTTAATTAATTAATTAATTAATTAATTAATTAACTTTCTGAAACTGCTTAATCCTTACTAGTGTCGCGTGGACCTATCCCGGGGTCTACGGGCTCAAAGCATGGAACAAATGACCATACATCCCTTTTTTTATGGGAATACAATCTATTGAATGGCTGCAAAAGGAACACTCAAGAAGCTTGATACGCTCTATCATTCCGTTATTTGATTTGTTACAAATGCCCCCTTTAAAACATACCACTGCCTTTTGTATTCTTTAGTCAAACGGCCCTCCTTGAAGACACGTCGTAATATTAATTGATTCATGACCTCTAAAACTCTCTCTGGCTACTCAGCCCCTCATTTAACTCCAGAAAATGTCCATACATACAACACACGGTCTTCTTGTTACATTAGGATAGAGCCTCCTAGTTCTTTCACCTCTTCTGGCATGTTGTCATTCTGCTGCTAATGGTTGGAATTCATTACAAAAGAAAATGTTACACTAGATAAATTTGTCTTTTGTGGCATCAAATGGCTACTTATGAACAGTTTTAATGATACCTGTAAATGTTTTAATTATGTCTCATTACTTTGCTACGGTAATTATGGTTGCTTTGCTGTTTTTTGGTCTGTTTTGTTTAGCTTTGCTTTCTGGCACTTGCCAGGCTGTCATTATAAATAAGAAACTGTTCTTCATGCCTCACCTGGTAGAATAAAGGTTATGAATGAACATGCCAGCTGAGCCTGGAACCAATGCAGTTCTGTGCCCCAGCCAGCATCACTTCTCTCATCGCCCCCTGCAATCTGTGAACCTACTTTTTCTCATTTCTTCCACCCACCTCCTACCAGTGGGAGCCACCTCAAGTACGGACTACCCCAGGATGTCCAAAAGAGGGTCAAGCTGACTCAGCTGGTGGGCGGTTGGTTAGGGAGTTGCCATTGTGATCAGGAGGTTGTGGGTTTGAATCCCAGGACTGCCAATGGCACCACTGAGGTCCACTTGAGCAAGATACCCCTCACACACTGCTCCCTGGGCGCAACACTGGTGGATTCACTTGGTGAATGGGTTAAACGCAGAGGAAACATTTCATGCTAAGTGCTGTGTTCACATGTGACAAATTATTCCCTTTCACTTTCAACTTTTTGCCATTAGGGGCTCTATCAAAACAGAAGCAGTTCTCAGGCAGGCTGTGAAACATGAAGCAAAGCCACGACAGAATCATACTGCTCCCAGGAGGAGGTGGCAGAGGCAGAAGCAGAGGCAGAAGCAGAGGCAGGCGCTGTGCCCTTGTGGATTTTGTGCTTCATGAGGTCAGATTGAGTAGCCTTGACAGCAGAAGTATCTGAACTTAAAAATCAGTCTGTCCCTCGTTGTGCTGGCCTGGGTCCTTGGCTGCTGCACACCAGTGACTGGCTGAGTGCTTCTGCTTGATATTCCTGGAGTCCACCTCAGTCTTCAAGAGGACTGGCCGGCTCTCTGGTGGGCTGCCTGCTCCCGACTCTGTGGTTTCCATGGCCACTGGCTCTCCAGCTATGTAGATGGCCGTCATGACTTTAGCCCCCAGTGCAGGTAGTGTAGAATGCAGATGTCCAACACTTCAGTCAAACTGGAAGCCCTACGTCCCAGGTCGGTTTTATTAAAAGGTCGGTTTTATTAGAAGGTCGGTTTTATTAGTAGGTCAGTTGTAGACCATGTTACAAATGCAATACCACTAATGTAAACATGATGATATCGCATTGTCCTATTTTTTATTGGTTTCTAGGAAAGATGAGGAATAGGGTGGTAGTGGCCTAGTCGGTTGGATAAATCTGGACCAAGAGGTCATGGGTTCGAATCCTACCCTCAGCACACCACCACTGTGTTCCTGAGCACGACCCTTAACCCCAAGTTGCTCCAGCGAGATTGCCCCCTGTAGTTAGGGAAGGGAAGTCGCTATGGATAAAAGCGCCTGCCAAATGCCGTAAATGTGACTGATGACTTCATGCACGTCCTCGTTAACCAATTTGTTTTCCTTTTTTAATTCCTTGCTTTCTCTCTCCAGGTGTGGACGACGTGTTCGTGTTCATTAGCACGTTCAGACAGGCAGCTGACGCAGCGAGCGCAGAGCAGCGCATGATCTACACGGTGAAGACGGCAGGCAGAGCCACTTTCCTCACCTCCTTCACCACGGCAGCTGCCTACGCCGCCAACGCCTTCTCCCAGGTACTTAAAAGCCCAAACGCCCGGCACACAGCCAACCAGGACAATTCCGGGGTTGTTCATATGGTGATCCCTTCTGTAGCATGTAAATGAAACAAAGGGTGAAGTGAACACTCTGAGTGCGTGTCACGATCGAGGCGAGATAAAACACAAATCAAAATGTGTGAGTGCTCTCTGTTTTGAAGTGACAAACAAGCTCAGGGAGTGCGATCGAACCTCAGGTCGTCAGACGCTTAGCAGCGTCTCGGAAAACAAGAGGCGAGGCACCAATGATGAAACAAGCTGTAACGACATCCACGCTCTGAGTCTGTGGCGGAGCGTCGACGCCCACAGCGTTTCTCCTAGTGCCACAAGCTCATGTTTATTCAACAGCCTCATAACGAGGATAAAAGCTAATCTGGGGTGAATGATAAAATATGTTAATAATTCGGACTGCTTTTGACCTTTTGACACCATGCGTCATCAGATCCCGGCGGTACACGACTTTGGTCTCTTCATGTCCCTCATTGTGAGCTGCTGCTGGCTTTGGGTGTCCATTCTAATGCCTGCTGCCCTCTGTATCTGGAATAAGTGCGGTGCCGCTCATGCTAACGCCTGCCCAAAATGGTAGAGTACCATTAGATTTTCTCCTAAAATGAAATGTGTGGGTGGCGTTAACCCTATTGTTATCTCTCTTGGGTTTTGACTGTGGTTTGTGTGTTGTCATGACACAGGTGGAGTGCCCTGACCAAGCTGTCAGTGAACCTCAGCCCCCTCTCAGATGAGGATGATGATGTTGCTCTGTTGACGGTAGAGATGGAACCAGGTGTGTTCACTGCTACCCAATCACACCATTTGTACAAACCTATTCCATTATAGAATCTCTGATCCCACAGATTCCATACTCTTCACCGTCATATCAGTGACCAATATAGACACTACATGACCACACCTTTTACTAAAATAAAAAGGGGCAGCTGGTGGTAAGGGCATTCGCCCTGTGATCAGACAGTCATGGGTTCGAATCCCAAGACTGCTGGTGACACCTCTGAGGTTCCCTTGAGTAAGGTACCGTCCTCACACACTGCTCCTCAGGCGCTGTGTTCCTGGCTGCCCCCTGCTTCACTTGGTTAATGGGTTAAATGGGCTAAATGGGCTAAATGGGTTAAGTGGGTTAAATGGGCTAAATGGGCTAAATGAGTTAAATGGGCTAAATGAGTTAAATGGGTTAAATGAGTTAAATGGGTTAAATGAGTTAAATGCATTAAATGGGTTAAATGGGTTAAATGCAGAGGAATAATTTTGTGCTGTTCACACTATGTGCTGTGGCGTGATCATGTTTGACAGAATGTTCACTTTACTTTACACTTACTAGTCAAGCCATTGCTTTGTTAACTCAACACGAGGACTCCCCGTGTGTGTATCACATGACTCTACTGCTGTGGCTCTGGTGCAGGGCTCCGTGACTCTGAAACTGATGCAGCTCTGCTGTCTCTCTCGGTGGAGACCCCTCCGGCGGGGTCTTTGGAGGGCAACGTCGGGGTGGTCAGTGCCAAGCTCCAGAGGGCACTGAAGCGCTGGGTGGCCGAGCCCGTGGTGGAGAAACGCAAAGTCGTCGTAGGTGAGACTAAGACACATTTTCAGTGGCTCTTTAAGAGCTTATCTAATGGAAAATCAAATTTCCCCTATAGTTGATGCAATCACACCACTGTTGTTCTTAAGTTTAATTTTTTTATTGTATTTATGTCAGAAAAAGGCACTGCTTCTCCTCTTAATTTCCAAATTCCCCCCAGAATAAAGTATTTAAGGTGTAAACAGAGAGGTTCAGGACAGGTTTGGTGTGAGGTGCTCCATCCAGGAGTCAGGATTGGTCACAGTGGTGGTGAATGGAACCAGACGTCCACCTCTAGAAGTTCCCTCACAGAAGGTTAAAAAGTTTACCAGAATGTAACTATTGCACCATTTGTAACCACATAGAAACACCATAGCAACCACCTAGAAACAACAACATTTATCATAGCAATTGCGCAATCACACTTCGCATTTTCTCATGGAAATGCCATCTAGTTTTTAACTGCAGGACTGTGAAGAGCAAGTCTACCAATTTTTTTTTTTTACACTCAAAATAACGAAACAATTATCTGTGAAAAAAGCTGTTCAGTATGTTTTGATGTGAAGTAGCCATTTTTAAAGGAGCTTACTGAGTTAGAATTGTTGACGGTGGAGGTGAGCGTTTCTCAGTGCTTGTCCAGGAAGCCAGGCGCATTTTAGTGTTTCGCTACCTGTACACACCCACTCCAGCTCAGTGAGGGGTTGATGATGAGCTGATTAGTTGGATCAGATGTGTTGAAAGCGGTGAAAATGTGTAGGACACGGTGATTCCAGGGACAGGATTGAGAAACACAATGTTTAATGTGTGTAAAAGCCTCGTGCAGTAACGGCAAATCCGTGCATACAGGTTGTAGTAAGGTAAAACTAGTTTCTCATATTTTCCATATGTGGACACTGCAAAACGACCTGTTTTGTGACATCACAAAAAACAATGCATTTACATACATCTGCCACCATCAGACCTGAGGTCACTTACATGTTAGTCTTCATCCTTATGTGTAAGGAGGGGTTAGAAATGGTCAAGTAAATATATTACATTCTTTAGATTTGTCACTATTTTACCATCAACATACCACATGAACGCTCAGAGGCACATGGAGCTTTGGGGGGAGGCGAGTGAGGGCGATAAAACAGAATAGATGAAAGTGAGTAACATGGCTGTATTTGTGTTGGAGACGTCTGGTTCCATTTGCCCACACTGTAAAGACATCCAGATCTCTACAGTAAACCATAAGCCCAGTTTAATATATATGCAAGGGAAAAAATGGCATGCTCTGAAAATTTGTTTAAAATTGAAGCAAAAACAAAACAAAACTAAACAAAAAAACTTGAAGAGCTGCAATAAACATCTCCTTTCAGAACTATTGAAATCATAAATCACAATGTCACTGAATGGCTTATTCGACACGACTTGAACTCTTTACCAAGTCTACTTTCCCATCATATAAAAGACTTTCGAAAATGTCACGAGCCACGACAAAGAAAGTATTTAATACATGGATCTGGGAAACAGAGACAGAGATATTGCAACATATATCTGCCTTCAGCATTGAGTTGTCTCTGTGAAAGTGTGAGGAATCCCCCCACTAAGAACACCAGAAGCTGGTATTAAATTTAGCAGAGCATATTCAATGGGCACTGGAGCGGATCCTAATATTATGGATGCTTCTAGGGGGATGAATGAAATGAAGCTTTGCAAAACAGCCTCCTGGTTAAACCCCCCCTGGATTCAGTGCCAGTGATTTTCTTGAGAGAGTGTCCTTGATAGCCTCATTTGTTTTACGCTGGGTGCTGTGGCGTGAAAATCAGAAACTGTTTTTTTTCTTACCTGCAGCATGTTTCTGTTGTTTCTGCACAAACCCCACGCTGAGGGCTGGTAATAAAGTTTAAACTTGATTTCTCCCCCCCCCCCCCTCGATTTTTCCCTCGCACGCACTCCGAAAACATTGATTTTATGAAACACTGCAGCCAGCGCTCTTACCCACTTCAGACTCACTTCGCATCGAGACAGTCTAAGTGAATATCGCTCAGACAGTAGATCCTTTAGGTCAGGACGCCGAAATGAAAGACAAAGGAGTTGGTGAGACTGCCTTTTCCTGTCTTTCTTTCCTCCTTCCTTTGTTTGTTCCTTCATTTCTTTCTTTCTTTCTTGCCAACTCTTTGGAGCAGTGCTATAAAGGAACACCTTCTGGTTCCCTACAGAATCTATTAATGGATCTTTCTTTAAAGGACTAATGCTGCAAACGAAGCATGCAAGACTGGAGAACGGTCAAAGAAACCCCAGCAGAATAATGTAATGTTTCTATGTGTGATGAATTCTTGACATCACCACGTTTTTAAAAGCGGTTTTAGCCCATTTTCTAGTTTTAGCTCTTTTCTAGTCGTCCAGCCTGAAGCCCAGATGCTCACTGCGTGTTGCTCTTATAGGATCCAGGATTGTAGCCCTCATTCAGGGATGGATTTTAAAGCAGTGCTTTCAGTAATATTTCAACAGGCCCATAGGAAACCTCTGGATAAAACAACAAGCAGCAAACTAACAAAAGCAGCACTAAATTCCAGCTCCCCTCGAGAGCCTCCAGTGCAACAATATAAACAAGAGCAGAAGATTTCTCTCTTTCCTTCTTTCTTTGAGATGTGCATGCAAGAAATCATTTTAAAAAAAGAAAGATTTTTTTTCTGTCATTGTCATACTTTATTTATTTATATAATTACTTAAGGGGACCATTTCCTACTACCACTTTGGTGGCTGAGCAATAATGTCTGAATCTCCATGAACAGAACAATCCAAGGTCCACAGAGAGATGTACAAAAAATAAAGGACTATCTGGTACAAATGATAATATACAATTCTCACAATGATTTCAGACTCAAAACATGAATGAAACAAGGATTGCTAAGATAAACTGAGGATTGATTGAAAGAAAGCAGGATCTGAGCATTTGCGGTCAAAGACCGTCCCTTCGCGCTCTGGCCACACCCTCCAGGTAGCGTCACCTGTCTTAATATCCAATCCTCTCCAGCCACTAGGTGGTGTTAACTCAACAAAAAATAGTCTGAGGGGCTGCAAGCCCGAATATAATCCTTTTGGCTCCTACACCTACAATTCCTTTCCAGCTTTGGTTCACTTATACACTGGTATTTGTGTCAAAAACATTCATAATTGGTGTTTAAATGTCCATCTTCTAACCTCTTTATCCCTTAGAATGAAACAGAAAGATGGAATGGTTGGGCCTTTAAGACTGATATATGCAAATGACCTCTGTTCTGATTGGCTGCCATGCGCTTCATCTCATTCAACAGCAATCAGGTCTAAAACACTCTTTTTCACTTCAGCCTGAATGATCAGTGCTTAACTGCTATAGGCTGGATAGGTGGATATGTAAATATACTGTTTTTTGTGACATCACAAAAACAATTCATTCAAAACTAGCTCTAATTGCAGCTTAATTTCTATATATGGACCATCTGGACTGAGAGGTGTTATATTTTACATTTTTAACTAAGTTTACACACAGCACTCTAAAAAAAATGCAGTTTTGCGTGCGATGGGCTCTTTAAATGTATATAAACATTCATATTGCTTCTTCTTTTTCAACCAATGTGAAGAATAAGCAACAATACATTCATTTCAACAAGATGAATGAAAGAAAAACTGCTGTATTCATATCCGGAGAGCCCCATCATCACCATCATCTGTCTGGCCTGCAACGATAGAAGGGAAATATCAATTATAGCTGCACAATATGCAGCATTTATGCAGCACGGTGTATTTTAAAGCCCATCATCAGTCATTTTCATAACAAAAAAGAAACCAGCAAGACTCCAGCCACTTTTCTTCTTCCAGCCCTTCGTCTTCTGTGTGTTTCATCTTTTGCGAGGCTCTGAAAGGTGGTTTTGGATGGATATGAATGGAAGCTTTATCAGATCAAATACGTTTTTTTACTTGTTGCCTTGCAAGCTGTGTTCTAACGCTGAAGTCTTGTTTTTTTCCTTGAATGACTTGGATGGGCTAAGCTGGTCCTGCAGTGACATGATGTTAAATTTGGCAGGAGGCTCATTGGCTACGTGCAAAAACAAGCGGGAGAGGGCTTTTGTTTCAGCATCTAATAAACCAGATAACTGATCGGTCTCCGCCCCCCCGAGATCTGGAGTTATCAGTCTTATTGTCTATTTATGCTACAGATCTTATGGATTATTCCGTTGTTTCCCAACGTGTAGAAGATACTGAGAATGCGTTCGGCCCTACCTTCCACTTATAAAGAGAGATTTAGGGCCTTAGTGGCAAAGAGTAGAAGATAAAAGCTTATAGATACTTTCCAACAATCCTGCTTGTGATCATAAAATGGAATGGACATAAAATTGGTTAAATGATTTGTGAGATCAATTTGACTACTACATCAATCTACTACTTTAAACACACCAGGATAAGCTTAAACATCCTCGCTTCCAAAAACAACACACTGTTACACAGTTCAGGTTGTTCGCTGGGGCAGTGGGTGCCACGCCTCATAGCAAGATGGTCCTGGGTTCTGTCCCTGACTGGGATGGCTGAGGGTCCATTCCGTGTGTTTCCACTGGGAGCTCTGGTGTCAAGCCGAAAACTTTATTGACCCTGGAGGAAGCTGCTTATGTTATGACTGCGCAGATGCACAGAGACAAGAACAATATAAAATAAATAAACAAATAAATCCAGTAAAACTCTCAGAAATACAGTAACCCCTGCTTTTCTCAGGTGTTATGTTCCAAGAGCACCCGCGTATAGTGAAAAACCGTATTGTTGTGATGTGGTAAAAAAACGCCTAAAATGCCTATTTTTATAGTGTAAACCCTTAACATGCCCCCAAATATGTTCCCAAAACACTTTAATTTCATTTGAAACTCATTACCCTTAAAGAAAATGTGAAGGTAAACCCGTATCCGTACTGTACAGTTTACACTGAACTCCTGCAGTG
>JBBIGA010115767.1:0-10481 GCA_037576975.1 Alestes dentex | reverse complement strand
CTGCACCCAACCCGGGAGTCAAACCCAGGACCTTCTTGCTGTGAGGCAACAGCGCTAACCCCTGCGCCACCGTGCCGTCCGTCAGCAATACCAGTTAACAGTTAATTGTCAATTTTTGTAATAGTTTACTTTTTATTCTGTTTGCACCATTACTATTTTATTTTAGTTATTTTATTAATATATTTTTTTCTTTCCCTTCTAACTCTGTTTTATCTTTGCAATGAGCATGTTTATGACAAAAAAAATTTATGACAAAAAAAAATTATCTTAAAAGTATTCCACACTTGACTGTTTTTAGAGTAATTATGAAGGCCTACTCATGCTGGTCATGTCTGAAGTGTTGGCTAGGGAAGGCCCTTGACTACGTAAGACTTTATCCGAGCCTGAAACTCAAAGTTGAGATTGTTTCAGTACACCTGTCCCTAGTATAAAGCTATTGGTCTACAAAAGAATTCCTTTGCTTTTAAAGAACTTTTTTTTTTCAAATGAATAGAAAGGGATTCTCTTGATAATTTGATTGAAAAGCAGTCGTGGTAATTGACTGGATCTAGAAGAATGTCATTACAGAACTTTATTTCTCTCATCTGCTTTGTCTGCCCCCAGAAAATTAAATGTTTAACGTATCAGCCGATTCAGAGAGCACAGGAATGATGCATTGTCTCTTCTCTGGCTTCTCCCTGTGTTGAAACACCACTCTGCATCTCTTTGGATGTGTTTGTCAGATCAATTTCTCTGGAAAAGAGAAGAGTCTGTTTATGCTAATGACATAAACATCCTGTTCAATTTATTTGGCTCAAAAGTGTGTATAATTTCCACATGAATCAGATATTCTACAGCCCTTGTGTGCTTTCCTATCCTGCCCCTCAAACTTCAGCCAAAGCTTTTGCCAGTGGAAATCTCCACTTGGATTCAGTTAACAGTGGAATGAAGGGACTACATTTAGGCTGGTAATTCAACTAGTGCACCGTATTCAAGCAAAGCTAAATGTGACCAACTACAATGCTGAAAAAACATGTTGCAAGAAAAATCTCTTGACTCAAATCAGTGGTAGAAGGGGAAAGACTGAACACTCTCTGCTGGTTTTAAGCTTTTGGTTTATTCCAGTCTGCAGGATGGAACAGTTAGTATCACCACTGACTCTTTTATAGTCGTTACAGTAGTACACAGTAAAAAAACAACTCCTTATATGGGGATGTATGTTCCACAGACATCTGAACGTCTAATTTATAGATTGTCAGCACTTCCTCTTTTCGAAGTCACCTTAATCTGCCTTGACCATAAATTGAAGAAAAGAATATTCCTCCAGACACACACAGGCACAAATTCTATATATGAGCATGGGGTCATACAAAGGCCTAAAAGCATAAAGCATCTTTGTTAGTAATTTTCCATTACAAACACCAACAGAGTGCAGCTGGAAATAAATGAAAACAGGCAAAATGTCCAATTTTCAGTGAACACCTACAGCACACAGATAACACCGACATGGAGCAGGTGTTCACCCAGCAAAACACATCATACTTATTTATGCCTGATTGAGAGATGTACCAACGGCAGTGATTGCTGGCCATGATTTTAGATGATCTGTCCATATTCCGCCCAGACAAGACAGCAGTGTACTTTTTGTCCTTCAGCTCCAGTCCAGGAGAAATGTAGTGTCCACGTGTTGTCTGTTGTCCACTGCTAGGTTTGCACCAAATAAGGGGTGGATTCCATCCTTGCCCTAGTGTAACAAGCCATTATCTTCACATTTATGGAGTCCCAGAAAGAAATGGATCAAGCAGCATAAACTCACACTTAGGGTTGCAAAAGGGTAGAATATTCCTGGTAAATTTCCAGAAACTTTCCATGGGAACTTTAGTCTGGGAATTTTGGAGATATTCCAGATTGGAAACATTCCACTGGAATTATGGGAATTAATGGGAATTTATGAGAATTAACTGGACATTTTGGATCATTTTAAGAAAATTTGTCAAATACAAACATAAATATGTAAAGGGGTTTCTAGCCCACTCCAACCAGTGCCACCACTCCTCTAACACTGTTTTGACCACCAGCAGTTCACGGTTGGCGATGTCACAATTTCTCTCTGCGTTGGTCAGCTTCCTAGAGAAATACGCGCAGGGATAAAATTTATGAGGAGTGCCATAGTACTGGGACAGCACCGCACCTAATCCCACTTCGGAGGCATCTACCTCCACCACGAACGGCTTCGCAGAGTCAGGGAGTTTTAACACTGGAGCCGTGGTGAATTTAGTTTTTAATTGTCCGAAAGCCGCTTTGGCGGCTGATGTCATTGTAATGTTCTTTGGCTTTCCCTTTAATAAGCTAGTGAGCGGTGCTGGCAAAGTACTAAAGTTCTGAATGAAACTCCTGTAAAAGTTAGTGAAGCCTGAAAACCTGCAGATCCTTCACCGTTGTGGGCTCCAGCCACTTAAAAAATATAACTGCAAAGGAATATGACATTATTATGCTCCCCAACTAAAAGTATTGAAGACATAAATTAAAATAAAATATACAAATAAAAAAGCATCTTGTGTGATTTGAAAAATACACTTTTTCAAAATGACTAATTGTAAAGCAGTTCCTGTTTAAACTAATGTGAATCAGAATCCTGCCTGTTTTGTTCCTCGTTGTTTTAGTGATTTAAGGGGCGGCGTAGTGTTTTGATTTACTTTCACAGTAAAGAATAATAGAATTGTAAATAGGAGACGCAGTACACAGTGCTTGTTCTTGTTCCTGATTCCATTGTTTGTTCCTATGGGACAGCTGCAGATGCTTTAGTGTTGTGCAATAGGTAAGTCTGTGCCAAAGCTCCCACTCCAAAGATGCAGGACTGCAGTCCCATGGAAAAACACCCCAGGAGCATTGCTGAGCTTCGGAGACATACAGTATAAAACCTCAAGCCTGAGAGTGTAAGGTGGGGGTGGGGGTTTGGGGGAGAGGGGCAGCTGGAGAATATGAGACAGGGCCGATTGTGGAACTATTTGGGCTGAAGTTCCACTCTTCATGCTGATTTACAGCAACTGACTTGATCCAGTCCAGCATTCTATTGGGATAAGAGAAACGGCGGAATCTGATCTCACTCTGATAGTCCCACCTTGAAGGGAAAATAATTTTTTTAGGAAGTCTTACATACTTAAATGGGTTAAGATATAAACAATGTCAATCAGGGTGGTTTGGTGGGGAATGTGTTATAGAGTCATAGAGAAACGTACAGAATGGTAATTGTTCACAATGGTGCGATTGGAACCATCTGGACATTTGAAGAGTATCATTCCTCTGAAAGTTACATTACTGAAAGTTATTACATGAACTGGTTATGAATACGTTGTCTGATGCCTGAGACAGTTTAATGATATTTTTGAGAAAAGTTTGGCCTGAAATGTCCTTTTTAAATCCATTTACGGTGGAAAGGTACAAACAGGTCAGAGTAAGGCAAAACAGTCCTTAAGGTGGAAGATGTTTTGCTCAGATTTACCACTAATTTACTATTAACAGTGATACATATAAAGCTCACACAACAGGCATACAGCTCTGGAAAAAATAAGAGACCACTGCAATTTATTTTTAAATCAGCATCCCTATGAGTGTGACAACCATTCCATGCCAGTGTTTGTTAAATTCCTACACAAGCACCTCATTCTGCTTTATGAGATTCTCATTAGTGAGCACCTGAATCACATCTTATTTAATGAAGAAAAGTATAAAAACACTGCTGTAATCAAAACTCTCCTCTCGCAATGAGACCAGTTGGATGGCAAAACACTACTTTGTTTAAGTGTAAGCAAGAGATTTGTTATCTGTAAACACTATCAGTTCAATACTTGCACCTATAAAAGATAAAATCTGAGAAACTGAACATTTTTGCAGTGGTCTCTTATTTTTTCTGGAGCTGTAGGTTTAGTGACCATTTTGGGCAGTAAATAATATGACTGTACTTGTGTTGTAAACATTGGGACCCCTGATTGCTGTCAAGATATTCAGTAAGTATCTCAACGCTATGGAAATTCAGGTCCAATCACGCTGAAATACAGTTACGTATGAACCCTCTGCAACATCTTGATTTTTTGAAAACAAATTAGCAAACTTAAGTATAAGCTATTTAATTTTTTTCCCAGGACATTAAATGAACAGTAACTGATCTTTAAAATGTGAGGGTACCTAGAAACTATTCACTAAAAATGTTTAAATGAAAATCAACAAGAAAATTGGACGTCAAAACATTTGCATATGCCTCATCAGTGACGAAATTATGCAGTGTTCCTCTTTGGTGCATGCTTTTAAAGGTGAAAAAGATGAAAAAGTCCTTGCCATTGATGTTTAATTTTTGAATTGCAAATGTATTTCAAACAGCATTAGAAACAACCCCTCTTTAGGTACAAAATGTCATTTCATAATCTGAATCAAAAATGTTCAGTTTGCTATGGCCCAGCAATTTTAGCTTCCCTGAGGCTCAAACAGAATAACCATGTCACTGATATGTGATGTCATTGATAATGAACACCTTTGATGTCAGCCCTAAAAGCTTCTGGAATTTTTGTTAGATTTACTCTTTCTCAACACTTTTATACTCAGCACTAGATGTGTTTCTACTTTCGTATTTAAAATGCTGATCACTGTTATCACCTTAAGAGTCAAGAATTATCTTTTTTAGCCTTACGTTTCTTATTATTGTATTTTTGCAAGAATATTATTGTTTGAGAGAGATTATTAATATTATTATTTTATACACTTAACACACTTTATGCAAATTTTACGGTGGGTACACTGTCAGAAAAAAGTACAGTACCAGTGCATTTTTTACCTCGAAGTTGTCAAATGTATTCAAGTGTAAATGTATTCTCAAAGATATGACAATAGACTAAAGGTCTGAATTTTGCATTCACTTTAACCAATGAAAAGAGGCATTATTAACCTTTTCAAATATTTTAAACATAATTTAAATAAAAAGCTAAGGCTTTAAAACATTTCAAATAACAAACTGTAATGGACTATGGTACAATGTTGCCCCTGTACTAAAGGCTCTCATGACATTCCCCAGAGTAGAAGTTTCCAATAGTTATTTACGAAATAGAGTATGATTTTCCTACCCTGATTTCTGCATTAGCAAGAAAAACCACATGATGTTTGCAGTGACAATTCCTTTCTGGGCCAGTTAGTCAGTCATATTTACAGTTTTTATTTTTCTGCCTAAATATGCCAAGAACATCTTGAAAGAACATCTTAAAAGTCCTAAAAGTATTTAAAGAGAGTTCAGATAAACAAACGATACAAAAATGTTATATTTGATCATTTATTAAGGAAAGTGATCCAATATTACATATCTGTGAGTGGCAAAAGTATGTGATTTGATGAGGCAGGTGTTTCCACTCAGTGGGATGACAGTGGGGTGTGAGTGGGCGCCTCATTTTATTTCAAGAACAAGGATCTATAAAAGAAATTTTCACAATTTTTGTGAAAGTGTATCATGAAAAAGGAGATTTCCGAGGATGTAAGAAAAAAATGAACTGTTCTTTTTGTATTTGAGCAAAGTCTTAAAGGATGTGTATCGGAATCAGAATCCGAAACCTTTATTGATCCTGGAGGAAATCATTATGATCTTTATTGATCCCGGAGGAAATGTGGGTGTGGTTTCAGCTGAGCCTTACCTAAGATTAATCCAAATTTTTTAAAATATGTTTTTGGCTTTGGAAATTGGCAGACAGTAGCATACTTTGTTCTGTCAGGCTGTTTAGGGTCTTAGTAGCTTCAAATTTAAAATATATTCACAGGACATTTGCTAGTCCGTGGCCAGCAGCTGAAAGGTAGTAGCAGATAGCAGTGCTGGGCAGTATACCGGTTCGAAAACCAGTTTTTGTTATTGTTATTATATGAATTTTTCTTACACCTGAGCACCGGTTTAAACAGCCTAAAGAACATTTAGAAAGTGGGGCAGCTGGAAACTGTTAAAGGGACCTTTTACTGCTGCACTGCCTGGAACTTTTAATTTGAACGAGCTGTGAAGCTCTGTGTGAGAGTTGTGACATGTCAGATAAACAGTGTGGATTATGGTGTGTAAAATATTACTTTTAGGGAGTGTGTTTTTGTGCAGTTTCTTATTTTCAGCTTTTTGGGCATTTAATTTCTCAAAAATACTTTACATACAGTAATATTACATACAGTAATATTAATATACCTGCCATGTAGTTTGAGGCCGTCTGATTCTGACGATGTGTGAATGATTCTGACAAAGATAATCCAAACTAAGGGCTAAATATTTCCAAACGTATGTTTTTATCTCAGCGTTATGAAGAAACATGCTTGTGTTTAGCCTTTAGTGGCTAGCTTTAGCATTTAGTCTGAAAGAGTGGATACATTAGTATAAATATTCTAGCCAAGTAATAATAACTTTATGGATCAGAGTGCAGCTCAGAGTACGTCACATGGACCACAATCCAATATAGAACACAGTAAACCAAACAAAGAAAGTTAAAAAACAGAGTGTAAACATTCTAACACTCCCTGGTTCAGCTCCTGAACCTCCTTCCCTGTCCTCGGTATTTTCTTCATTGTCCAGTGGGGGAAAAGGGCTCCAACATCTGGCACACACTCATCCTGGATTTTAGACTAATTTTTGCTGAGTTACATTTAATTTTAGGAGTCAAAAACAGAGCTAAACCAGCTTGTGCATGCTGCTCCACTCCTGTACACTCTGAGACTCTTTCCCCCCAGCTTCACATTAATTTTAATTTGTTTATATCACCTAAAATAAAAGAAAATTTGGCGTTTTTGTTGTGTAGTTGCACATGTGTGCAGCGCCATCTTTAAATCACCACTAGTAGTATTTTTACAGGGTTTTTTTTTTTTTTTTAGATTTATATAACTTCTACGGGACACAGGAACTCCAGATAAGGCTCGGGATGAGTCTGAAGTCTTGTGACTCTGAAAAAAGAAACGGCGAAACTTCCATGAAATAAGTTGTTTTGATGCACGACAACCATTTATGAAAGATCCGTGCTGCTGGAGTTCTAATACTGTCTAATACTATTGATGTTCTGCAGACATGTGACCGTGATCACGTGACCGCACCATATTGGACGGCGGAACTGAGGGTTTGATATCAAGCAATAGATAGACAGAAACGGACTAGTGACAAATAATATACTTTTTCATTTTTTGACAGCTATTTAAAATGTCAGTGCCTTTATCAATGGACATTGGCTACCTGGATGGAGTCCACAAAAATCGATACTTTGAAAAGCTTTCTATAGCAGACTTAAAAACCGACCCGTATCCAGTGCCGGCATCAAGGGGGGCATTCAAAGGCATTGCCCCCTCAGCAAATCGCCAGGCCCCCCCTAGCGATTCGCTCATATGCAGGGGCGGACTGGCAATCTGTGCGTTCTGGAAAAGTCCAGAACGGCTGTCAGGCGCATGGCCCCCCCACCCCCCCGAACCATCTTTGACGCCGGCACTGCCCGTATCTTCTCCCCCGGAGATCTTTATGGATTTTACCAAAGCGCTTTACCTGCCCAACTTTACTCCACACGATCTACCGGAGATATCACATTTGAGTATAGTTGTTTTACTATTAATTCATATTTCAATCTTTTTAACAGCACTTTGTTACTTACACGAATTATCCCTTTAAGGGCCAGTTTTGTTTTTTTTAATACTGGATTTTGACAAGGGGTTAAAGATAGAGATTTACTGTAAATTAGAAAAATGCTGGCCATTTTGAAGTTTGAAGTGCAGTAATGGGACAGCAGGTGAACGTTTTTTGGCTAATAACTCCGGATCGCCGGGGGCTATTATGGCTAATGAGGGGTCGTTGGAAATGTCTCACTGAGCCCTATCTAGCTGTGAAGTTTGACAGGGATTGGTGCTTGCCCGGCAGAGCTATGCAGTTCGTAATTTCCTTTGACTGTCTCCGCACCAATGACACGAGGCTCGTTTCCACTGCTATTTATTCAAAACTTTGAACAGGAAGATGACGTAATTTTGGTCTTAAAGCAAAGTACTACATGTCTACTAACTAGTGATAGGGAATACAACAGTCTATTGTAACTACAGTCTATTTTATTCATGATGACCTTATGTCACAATTCTGCGACTTTTGAGCCTAGAGGATTAAGTACATACGCAATATTACATGCATGACCTCCGCACAGCATGAAATAACCATTTTTATTATCTCTGCAAATCCCTGTTATCTCTTTTAAACTACTAAAACACTTTCCCTCCAATCGCGCCTACAGCTCACTTCCGCTGTCTAGCATGGATGTCTATATAGGCGCAGGAAAAAGTGAATTGTTTTACTGTTCTTTATTATGTATCTGTTAGAAACGTTTTCTGTAAGTTTCCTTTAAGTGTGCACATTTGAGTCGGAACTCATTAGAGCGGGAGTAAGGTGCCGCACGGACTCTTTTTGGTGTCACAAAGGCAAGAGAAGCGTGTGCTTGCCGCGGGTTTTGCTGCGTCTCGCCGCCGCCTTCAAGCAGATTCAAGTTTATAAAGAGTCCATGTCAAGTATTGTGGTGAAGTTAAACACAGTTGATGAACAGTTCATTATGAGGTGTGAAGTGCAGCCGTGAGGATGGACTTACTTTCTCCCGTTTGGTTACAGCAGGCAATGAGGTGTGTACAGTGTGTATCTGTCAAGTTCCATGTAAAGTGTGATTCACAGGCATTTATGTATGTACAGTATAATTATATTTGCTGGGTTTATCTTAGTAACAGTGTTTATAAACCATGCCACACATGGTAGTTTAAGTCATTTAGCTTTATTGAATGTGTGAGACAAGCTAAAGGGAAGCATCATTGTTATGTTTAAGAAATGATGACGTTTCTGAATGTGATCACTTTTATTTCATTAGTTCTCACGATGACAACGTGGATCCTCTTGGAATAAATCATCTTGTCCGCGTAGTGACTGACGGGAGCTACAGTCACATGCAGAACATCAGTACCGTGAAGCTGGTATAATTTTGAAAAACACTGTGATAAAAAAAATGTTGGGTCATACCTTCAAACTCTGGCAGATAGTACACTAACAAAATCCCTTCCTGAAATCATTTGAATTATGCTACGTATTTCCACATGGCATTCTTTTCAAATAAGGTAGTTTTGTTCATACAATCTAATTTACTAATCACCTGCTATCATTCAGACTCAGCTCATGATGTTTCATTGATTGAATAGCATGGATTTAACTCAATTAACTTAACTGCAGCTGGTTTGAAAGTGGTTTTCCTAATATATGTAGCCCAGTGTCTTGTAAATATATTATTTGTTTCTAAAGATTTGTATTTTGTTTTAAGTTTGAATATGTATGTATGTTTATAGTTATTGTTTAAAAAGGTATTTAATGTCATTGTTCACTTCAATGGCAGGAGGTGGTGAAAACCTTGAAGAAGGTGTTTTACCTGGAAACTGCCACAAAGTGAACAATGAGTGGACAGAATTACCGGGGGGCGTGGTTCTAGGTTTTGGAGTTGGGGGTAGAGCTGTACTCGGATCCTTTTTAGGATTCGGCTCCCTCTGAGTCACTCACTAAACTGATCCGGGTCTGTGAGTCACTTGAGTCACTTGAGTCAGTATTGCCAAATCGACAGCTGTGAGTCAACAAAAGTATTTGAACCGTCTTTTAAAAGAAAGTAAAATGCCTTGTGATGAGAATGAATCACTTTCAAATAAAATAAGACAATTAGACAAGGCTACCTTGGTGACAAAGATTTATTTAAACACACGAAAAAGGAGTAATACAAAACTTAAACACACATAGGCATAACAGCAATTCGAACAATAAGAACAACAACAAATGGGAAAAAGGGCAAAATGTGCAAAATGCTGAGCATTTAAGAATTAAATATAAAACACCAATTGGAGTAAACAAGCAACATGTGCAACTGCAACCAAGATTAAGAAATGCCTAAATAAGTATTGGAAATAAATAACTATATACAAAGTCCTATGTAATTGCTTGTGATGTAGCTTCTACCACTCTTGACATAGCATCCTCTGCATACTGCTCATTCACAAAAGCGTGTTTCTTGAACCGTGGGTCCAAAACTGTTGCTTCAGCCAGTACATTATTTTTCTCAACATTCCCAAATCATCTCTCCAATTCAGCATGGAGTGTGTTGATCAATCCTCTCACTGTTGCGCTGGATGGGGATCTGTGCCTGTGGGCAATAATTCTTTGCAGGCCTCATGCAATCAGAAGTTAACCGGCGGATTCACTGACTCGGCCTATGTGCTTCAGGAGCGCTACCCGCTCTCTGAGCGATTCCAATTCGGTTAAAGTTAACCGACAGACTCACTCATGACTCGGCCAAGGACCTGGACCTGCTCACCGAGCGAATCCGACGGATTCACTCATGACTTGGCCAAGGACCCGGACCCGCTCTCTGAGCGATTCCAATTCGCCTGCAGGGCTATTTTCGGCTCTGACTGACACAAGAGTCCACTAGGAGGATTCAACTTTGCAGGAAGTTTGT
>JBBIGA010115756.1:0-10481 GCA_037576975.1 Alestes dentex | reverse complement strand
CACATCCGCCCAGTGTGATCAGTTGATGTAGTGAAATAGGATTTTGTTCAGTGGTATCGGTGCATGGTATCGGCAGTACACATACGAATACGAGTATTTTAACGAAGTATCGGCCCGATACTCGATACTGGTATCGGTATCGGTGCAACCCTAGTCTCTACCTCACTGTATCTCACCTGCTGTCTGTCATTTAACGCTCAGAAAACCAGCTCACTGCACTTTACAGCACAGATATTCCTGTTTTACACACTACATAGATCTTGCTTTTGTTTGTAATGTTTGTAAAATTTGTTTAGTCAGAGCATCCTTTTTTCCTGTATATTTTGTGACCTTAGTTTACCTTTTTGAAATGTCTCTTTAATTTAACTTACATTATTTGATAACTTGCCCAGCCCCACGGTGGCACAGTGGGTTGCACTCACACCTCCAGGTTGGCCCCAGGGTAGGCTCTGAGTACCTGCAACCCTAGTAGGGATTTAGCGGTTAATGTTTGATAACTTTATTGCAAGACTTACAGGCCAACTCAGGAGCACATTTCACTACATGTTGTACTTGTATTGTACTCTCTATGTGACAAATAAAAAATCTTGAATCTTGTTGAGGCAGGGATAGGGGGCTTCAACCAAAGGGACTTCAGATCATTTGGAGCATTTTGTACACAGAACTGATTCATATTATTAGCCTTGGGCTGAGCTGAATCAGGTGTGTTAAAGCAGGAACTCCAGAACTGGAATCAGGCATTTAACAAGTGACTTTAGTGGATTTGTTTGTCAGAGGAGATCGACCCACTGCCATCTGTGCTTCTGCCTGTTGAATCCACCCAGACCACTGGGGCTGGATGAGCTGGCACACAACTGGCCAGACCAGATGCTTTATCCTTCCCTCTTATTTCCCTTCGTTCTGGATGTGTTATGCAGAATTTAGACTTGTACTCTGCAAAAGGTGATATCTTGGTAAGCAAAAACATCCTCAGTGTAGTAATTACATCTAATATTTCTCATTATGAGATTATTATAAGGTTTATAAAATGTTTAGATATTTTAAGTGTTGTTAATTCCATTTGCTTGTTTAAGAAATAATGCTCTTCTGTGGATGATTGAAGCATCTTTTCCTTCCTTTTGGTCATTTTGGAGAGAGAGAGGGAGAGAGAGAGAGAGGGAGAGAGAGAGCATTTGAGAACATGATTCAGAAACCTGGTTGGTAAATTAAATAAAAATGAATAAATTAACAATGAATGTGATTTTATGTGTATATGGGTATATCATTATTAGCTGAACCATTTCCAGACCTCTCCTCTAGGACGTCCAGCATTTACAGTTACAATCTAGTCCCTTGTTTTCCCGTTCAGGCGTGTACTAATCCATGTGATGGCTGGAGGACACTGAGTAGTCAGAAATCAACTTGATTCGACTGCATCCCCCTAACCAAGATATTCTAACTCTTTAAAAGTCTTGTTAAATTTCACTGTATATATTCATGTTTCTCTGTATTTATCGAATGTTACATAAGTAAAATTTCCCAGACCCGGATTAAGCAGAGTCCTTGACTAAAATGAATTTTCAGTGGTGACTCACCGCGAGCACTGCACTTTAGTCCAAAACTAGGCCCAGATAAATCCATGTCTGGGAAACCAGACCGTAGTGTTTAACACTTACTGCTGAGATAAATACTTTTAAACAATTTTCCAGGCTGCCTATGATTTTGCACACTACTGTACATGCATTTAAACACTCAAAAAGGACTCACTAACAGGCAGTTTGACAAAACTGTGTTTAATTAGTCATGATGGGGTGGTCTAAATCACTCTCATGTATAAGTGGCATCTCTGCAGCTACAGCTTGGCGAGCCCAGTAATAGCAACTGCACTCATGCACTGAGGCTCATCAGGACCAGTAAAGCTGACCAGTTTGCAAAGTGACAAAGTAAACTGGCAGCACATGTGAGGTTTGAATTGCATTCAGCCACAAGAGCATCAGTGAGGTCAGGTACTGATGTTGGGATGGAGCTCCATCACTCCACAGCCCAGTACAATGTCAACAAAAGGAGTGTCTGAACACTTTAGAACATGTGTAAAGAATCTACCTTTATTATTATATCTGCTCTCTATTCCGTGACCAGAACATGACTTTAAATTCAGCAAAAAAGAATTCTGTGCTTAGATGGGCTTTAAATCTCCTCTTATCAGTGTACCATCTTCTGTCGGGTTCTATTAGCTCGTGACTGCTAGATCCATAAGTGTCATTAGATCTGACTGTTGCAGTTACAAGGGTCATAGTGTTAAGGGTCATACTGTTTTTGCATTTTATTTCATAACACTTGATCATATGTTTTGCTAAAGTACTAAAAGTGCTAAAAATAGAATTTAAACAAAAAAAAAATGAGAAGATGCAATGATATGTAGCTTTCTGTTAGGCTTTATTAAATGTCCTTGGGGGCCAGCTTTGGCTCATTGGCCCCACTTTGAGCAGACCTGAACTGAGACCATTAAATGGGAATATTAGTGAAATGTTTAATAGTGTGCCCCTAATAAGACAGTGAACTAATATGCATTTTGCAAACTGTGACCTAAATCATCACGCAAAAACCACGGCGACTTGGCAGGTAAGGTCAAGTAGACTTGCTAATGTGATTTCTGAGACTGTAAGTTTTCAATAATAATAACAACAACAACAACAACAACAACAACAACAACAACAATAATAATAATGATAATAATAATAACTATCATCATCATCATCATCATCATCATCATCATCATCATAATAACAACAACAATGCCAGTTTGATGGAAAACATTTATGGTTGGCAAGAACCATGCCAAACTATTCCAAAAAAATAACAAGATAATATAACAAGATAATAAAATAGATTAATGAACTGTAAATAAGTAAAAATAGGGAACCACAGACAGTGCATTATTCTATATAGGAGAAATTGTCATCAAAGCAGCAGTCTTTTGGAGAAGTTTAGGGGGTTGATTTGACCGCTCTGTGAACCTCACAGATTCTGAAAGCGTCACAGATAGAGATATTAGTGAACAGTGTCTATAATAATCTTCAAACATGCCTTTGAATCCAGTTTATGATCTCACATCATCAACAGAGGATTAGCGTTCAGTTTGCTGGATCTCAGCTGATAGCAAAAAAACGTACTTCTATTTTTGCACACATCTGTCTGTTCGAATATCCCAGGACAGCATCTCTCATGGCTGCTGCTACTGACATTGGATTGGATGGTTCAGTAAATTTTACACAGAGGACCACACAGATAATCTGATATGATGTGGACCTTGTGGAATAGAAGCCGAAGAGAAGGTCATTTTTATTTTTATGGGCTTTAAAGCCACATTTATCATTTTAGTTATGTACAGTGGAGGGGTCAATAGGTCAACAAACAGCACATTTAAACATTTTATAGAAATGTCCTTGTTTACGGAACAATACGTTTTTGTTCTCTAAACAAGGACATGTCTATAAAATATTCATTTATGCGCCTCTGTCAAAAACAACAACATAAGAATACCATTTTGTTGGCAAGGATTTAAAGACTAAAGAAAGCTGATGTTTTAAACCTTGCCTCATTTCATCCAGTCAGAGAAAATGAGGGACGGAGTGAAAGAGAGTGCGACTCATTAAAGTGATTGCTCAGACAGTTCCAGTGTTCACCCCTGCCCCCTTAACACCAGAGCACAATTGCCACAGTGTGATTGATTGATTCTGGGAATTCACTCAGCTTTTGAATGGACAAAGGCCCGAAAGGTCAGCCTCATCAGCGTCAGCCCAAGCACTGTTTTTAATGACCGAACATGTCACAACTGGTGGGCTAAAAAACCCGACCATTTTCCTGTTTATCTCTTAGAATTAAACAGACTGCTGTTTTTAAGGGACCTTTAAGACTGATATATGTAAATGACCTCTGTTTGGCCTTATAGTGGTACCTTATTAAAAAAAAAAACATTTGGTACTAATATACCCCTTATAATTTTAATATCAATGGGCAGAACTAAACTGTTATAAGCTGAATAAGTGGATGTATTAAATACACTGTTTTTCACAAAAACAGTGAATTCAAAAAAGGGTTTGTTTCTCAGCTTAGTGGCTGTGGATTGTATGGACCGCTGCTGTACTAGAGGTAAGTACCAGTAAGTTCAGCATCTTTAACAATGTTTACATCCTTCATCAAGCTTTAGTTTTTCATGATATGATAAGAGCATTTTAAAACTCCATTGCTGGCTTCTTTATGCTTTAAGCACAATTATATTGAAATCCCTCCAATTCTGGCTCACAATGGAACATTATATCTATTTATCTTATAGATAAATATTTGTATTATATTTGTCTATTCTTGAGAACTGAGGCCACAAAAAGGTGTTACCATTCAGATCATATGGATATTCTTTAGACTGTTCTGCACAATTTCTTATTGCTACTCCAACCTCAATTTCTGCATTTTTTTTTGCACACTTAATGACTTGTCATTACACTGTATTTACTCACACTCTTATTCTTACTACTTACTGTTTTGTCAACTGCACTGTATGTTGCTCTTTTATAATGTATGATTTTCTTTTGTGTTGCACTCTGTGTAGTCCTGTCCTGTGCTTGTGTTTGTTGTCTGTGTTTGTCTTTGTTCTGTGTTGCACCATGGTCTTGGAGGATTGTTTTGTTTTTACTGTGTATTGTGTAGATGGTTGTAATGACAATAAACACCCACCTGACTTGACTTACAGGATTTTGTGAATACAGGTTTACCTATGTCAAATTGTACAGAGCTAATAAAGAACACCAATGGCTAAATGAATACACAATCCCTTATAGGTTCACAGATGCTAAAGAAAGACCCTATAGATGAAAATCTGGTCTTACATTCAAAGTTTGTTGCCGTTGTAAACTAACATTACATACAATTCAAAACCCATTTCTTGACATCATGCGCATAACTGAAAAGTTATGACTTAGCGAAGGTAATTACTAAGATTAATTTACATGCATTTTAAAAGAACACCTATTATTCTTGCTGTCAGTAAATTAGCCCCTGAAATACCATCTGTAATGCTTACATGGCCAGTAGAATGGGAGGAAGCTCTGGGACCAGCCAGTCTGAATGCCCATCCATCACTGGTGGTTCCTGAAGGAGCATTCTCATTCGCCTGACTTCGGCAATGAGCCAGCCATTCAGAGCATCTGCTACAGGACACTCATAGGTCACCCTCATTTATAATAAGGGGCAATTATAACTGAATAAATGAAGATCGTTGTGAAGTCAACAGTTAATAGCAGCATTTAAACAGGGGAGGTGTACAAGATCTTGAAACCAAAGATATTACTCGTATCCTACACTCTTTGTAGTTTCTTTCCAGAGAGCTTTTTATGATGATTATGTAGTTTTATGTGTCTTAATTCTTTTTTCCAACCATTATTTTGTCGCTGTGCCTTGAGGGCTCAAATGTAAATTACCAGTATTCTGACTGGCTGCCCTGTATTGGTTCTCATAAGAAGAAGTTTAGTCTGAAATGCTACATAACACTTCACTATGAATGGGTGGTCCTAAACTGCTGTATGCTGAGAAGGTGAATGTATGGTTTTTGTGACAGCATAAAAAGTTGTTTTTTTTTATTGGTAATCATTGCCAAGGACTTCTGGTACTTAGCATGACAGACTCGTCCCCTGCCACCCTTTCAGACTATGAACCATGATACCATGGGCCTAATATACTGTAGGCTGGGTGTATTTTGCCAGTAGCGCTGTGGAACATCCAGGTGCTCTTTTACAAACTTCAAACGTGCAGCAGTGGGTTTTTATGGACAGCAGTGGCTTCCTCCGTGGTATCCTCCCATGAACTCCATTCTTGTTTAGTGTTTTACGTATCGTAGATTTGCCAGCAGGGATGTTAGCATGTCCCAGAGATTTTTGTAAGTCTTCAGCTGACACTCAAGGATTCTTCTTCACCTCATTGAGCATTCTGTGCTATGCTCTTGCAGTCATCTTTACAGGACGGCCACTCCTAGGGAGAGTAGCAGCAGCGCTGAACTTTCTCCATTTATAGACAGTTTGTCTTACCATGGGCTGATGAACATCAAGGCTTTTGGAGATACTTTCCAGCTTTATGCAAGTCAACAGTTCTTAATCGTAGGTCTTCTGAGAGCTCTTTTGTGCAAGGCATCATTCACATCAGGCAATGCTTCTTGAGAAAAGCAAACGCAAAAACTGTATCTTTTATAGAACAAGGCAGCTTTAACCAACACCTCCAATCTCATTTCATTGATTGGACTCCAGGTTGGCTGACTCCTGGCTCCAATTAGCTCTTGGAGATGTCATTAGCCTAGGGGTTCACATACTTTTTCTACCTGCACTGTGAATGTTTACATGCTGTGTTCATGAAAACATATAATTATTTGTGTTGTATTAGTTTAAGCAGACTGTGTTTGTCTATTGTTGTGATCAGATCACATTTTATGACCAATTTGTGCAGAAATCCATATAACTCCAAAGGGTTCACATAATTTTCTTGCAACTATATATATTCGCAAAATCTATTCGTTCAAAATGTTATATATATATATATATGGACTGTATGGCCTGGTGAGTGAAAGGCATGTTTTGAAACAATGTTTTCATACTACATTAAACTTTTTTATAGAAGCAAGGAAAATTCTGTTTTCAGTGAACCCCGTTAACTGTATAATGTGTAAGATTAGCGTTATTAGGTTAGGATTTAGAGGTTCTAGATTAAGGCTTCAGTTTAAATGATTCATTACCAAGACCACACTGCAACTAATGAACTGTACTGTTCTAATCCCACCATCTCATTTTGAGCCAGTCTTAGAAACTAGGCGGTCTCTAAACACAACACAAGAGTTAGCATCTCAGCATCTCTCTCTAAATCCTCATTTCTGAGCGCAGCTCAGATGCTCTCGCCCCTGCCCCATGAGATGCAGCCCCTCATTTGTTTTCCTATCTTACCTTAATTAGTGGCATATCAAAGATTTTTAGTCAGTTGGTGGGATCAACAGGGAGTTATGCATCATCATAACTGGGTTTAGGATCCTTAATATTACCTCTAATTCTGCATCCTGTTTCACAGATCCCGTTTAATTCAAAGGGCAGATGGCTAAATGAAACTGAAGGGTTGGGAGATTAGCAGAGGTGTCCCAAGAAGCTGAAACAGAATTCAGGTGGATTAGGCTGGATAATGGCATTTGAAATTCATGAACTGATTTTTATATGGACACCAATTATGACTTTAGGTTACATTGTGTGAGTGCCAACATGTATACTATAAGCCAATTATTACTGCAATCTAAAAGGAGAGGAAAGTGAACAGAGAATCTGAACAACAGTCAATAAATGATTCAGGGTTTTCATTAATGTGTCATTGATAAATGTCTTTGAAAATGACACCAGCTTGTATAATTTATAGGTCATAAGCAGGACTGGGACCAGGACGACATGTCTGAGATAAGGGGGCAAATATTTTTACATAGTAAAACAGTAGGTTATCATCCTGCTATGATTAATTCTGCATCCACTCTTTCTGTGGGTGGTAATATAGTGGCATTCTGACTATGGTAACTGTGGGTGTTGCCAGTTGGTCAGTGTGGCATCGCAAGTTGTTGCCGAGGTGTAGCTAGCCGGTTGGTGTGGTAACTGTAGCAGTTTCTATGGATTTGCTACATAGTGTCACAAGTGGTTGTCAAGGTCCTGCTAGGTGGTTGCTATGGCATTGCAGGTGGTTTCTGAGGTGTAGCTTGCTGGCTGCTATGGTAACTGTAGTGGTTGCCATGCATTCATTTAGTTCACAGAGGTGTAGATAATTGAATGCACACAGATCACTGTAGGTCTAGAAGACCCAAATTAGTAGAATTAGGGGTGAAAGTTCCATTTACTACCATAAAGCCTAAAGGGTGAACTGAAAGGAAGCGATGTGTTGCATCTGACTCCCCTTTGCACCATTCAGTGTGGGGACAGTGTCGTGTGGCCCGTGCCAACGATACAAGTAGCCTAAATGTATCTGTCTCTGACATGCCAAACCAACTTGAAAATAATCCAACCAAATTCTGCTTTACTTTTCAGACAGGGCCGGCAAACTACAGAGTCACCTATCAGCTTTTTAGGAGGCGTGGCAAAACTGTTTGAGCTCCCAGTCATTGGATTGGAATGCTGCCCATCACTGCTGTACTTGTAATGCAGAATCACAGTGCCACGTTTTTAACAGGAAGGGGAGATACAAAACTGCGGCTGCATCCCAGTAGTTCCAATTAGTTTCCTGTTAGATTCGTTTCCTGTTGGATTGTTTTTGTTTTAACGAAAATAATTTCACAGAAAAGTAGTGGCAGAAAAATACAACCAAGAGGGCAACGAGGCCTAGTTATGAAGTGATCTTAGTGTGGCATATTTACCCTTGCGTATAAAACAAAGACTAGACTGTTATATACATGTAAAACAGAAATCAAAATGAACTGGGATTAACATGTCCAATTTATTTTATATTATATATTCTCTGCTTTATACAAATACGACCTGCAAAGCTCTGACCTTGACATGGACCATTTATTGCTTTTAAAAGGTAATTAGGAATCTCATGAACACTCCATTTAAAGCCACAATAATATGGAGGCTGCATTTGGATATAAAATCAAGGGTTGAACTAAGCACCATTAGCATCTGGCCTGGTTTTAATATGGTCAGATTCTTCACAGGCTCTTCCCAAGGACATTTAACAGCACTTGTCTTTGTAGATGCAAGTTAAGTCATTTTAAAAGCGTTTTCCATTTGAAATGAAAAGTACTGTGCTTCACATCACACACTACATAGAATATAAACTAATGCAGAGTTTTACCTGAGCATCATCCAGTTTGATTCAGGGCTAAAAGATTCCACACAAGCCATGAGCGTGTCAGAGTGAGCTGTTATGATGTTCATTAACCCTCCTTTTATGTTTGGGGTCAGTTTGACCTCATTCAGTATTCATATTAAATTACTTTTCCTTAGGAAGCAGTGTGTGGGGATGATACCTTGCTCAAGGGAGCCTCAGTGGTGCCACTAGCAGTCCTTGGATTCAAACCCACAGCCTTCTGATCGCAGGGGCAACTCCCTAACCACCAGCTGCCCGCAAAGTAATGCACTCTAATTTTAAAATCTTCAATACACGTCCCTTTGCTTTAGGGCCATGATTGAACATAATCATACATGTGTGAAAGCCACATATAGTTCACATGACATGGGGGAGAAAACACATTTTCAATGAGAACGTTTTTGCACCTTGGGGGCTTTATTACATGTTTGTTTTTATTTAGGTGTTGTTTTTATTTAGGTGTTCAGCGTAGAAACAAAGTGGCAAAGATAAACTTGGGTAGCAATTTTGCTTTCAACTGTTGGTGTAAACTGACCCCAAGCATAAAGGATGTTAGTAAATTTGAACATAACATGCATGTTAAAGTACAATAACGTGCTGTTATTGATAGAGCTGTTGAGGTCTGAAACATCTGAAGTGCAACAGTGTCCCCTGCTGGCACATCTTGTAAAGGGTAAAAGTGGTGGGCTGGCCCGGCCCGGACTCAGCTCCATTGCTGTGTGTGTGTGTGTGTGTGTGTGTGTGAGGACTGCAGAGGAGAGGCCGGTCGATACACTGCAGCCTGAACAAACCATGGCCAGAGGAGCAGGCCGTGCAGCAGCTTCTGCATTGGCCCTCTCGCCTGCATTCCAAATGTCAGCATGTCTAAAAGCGCCTCGCAACAATCTCTCTCTTCACCAGGTTTAAAGAACGCTCTGCAACCTGACCTTTAAAAAATCGCAGACCCACACACGCAAAAATCAATTCCTCAATGCCATTACATGTTCTGCATAAGCAGCTTTTTCAACAGACTCCTCGCTCCTGAGGGTTCAGCAAACAGAAAACGGAAATGGGAAGGGAACAAAAAAAAAAATCACTGCCAGTAGTATGCAAATGAACACTATTCTTAGTAGCAGCCTGACAGGTGCACATGCACATTAAAGAGATCAAAACCACATCATGACCACTGTCCACAGCCTTGATCAAATCATCATATTCAGCTCTCACAAATCTATTCTGGTTACTGCCATTTGCATGTCATGCTCAAACTCAAACGTCTCACACACAAAGACTCTGCGCCATTAGATGACACATACTACCAACAGCTAGGATCAGAATCCTGCTTTAAGACAGGGAATGGGTAACTGTAGTCGACAGAAAAGGAAAGGATGCTTTAGGAGTCAAACACAATGAAAAGCACGGAGTCTACAAACATCTGAAGTTGTGCCTGATTTGCAATCAACAGCATGGTTTTGTCTGTGGACCAAGAGGAATGTTTTTTTTTGTTTTCAAAAATGGCCTTCATCGCACCTTGTGGCAAACAAAACATCTTCCAAACATTTTGTACAATCGTCCACACACACACAGACACACACACACACACACACACACACACACACACACACACACACACACACACACACACACAC
>JBBIGA010115725.1:0-10482 GCA_037576975.1 Alestes dentex | reverse complement strand
AAACACATTAAGGTCCTGGAGTGGCCCAGCCAGTCTCCAGACCTCAGTCCTATAGAAAATCTGTGGAGGAGCTGAAGCTTCAAGTTGCCAAGCAGCAGCCAAGACCCCTGAAGGATTTAGAGAGTTTCTGTAAAGAGGAGTGGGGCAGAATCCCTCCTGAGATGTGTGCAAACCTGGTGACCGACTACAAGAAACGTCAGAGCTGTGCTTGCCAACAAGTGTTTCTCTACCCAGCATGTTTTGCGTGGGTATCAAATACTTATTTCACGCAGTGAAATGCAAATACATTTTTAACTTTTATGTAATTTTTATGTATTGATTTTTGGTTGATATTCTGTCGCTCTCCGTAAATATGAAACTACCTCATAAATTGTTTGAGACTGTTCATTTTTTTTTAAGTCAGCCACCCTAAAATTCAGCAGGGAATCAAACAATTATTTCCCTCACTGTATAAAATCTACATTTGATGTAAGTTGCTCTGGATAAGAGCGTCTGCAAATGCTGTAAATGTAAATTTGACCAAGGGTGTTCAAACTCTTGCATACAAGTGTATACATTTAATCTACTTCATATAAGCCAAAACATATACAAATTATTGCACATAAATGCATTATTTGCAGTTGAGTGCAATTTGAAAGACGGCAACACTTTATTTTTATTATTATTATTATTAGTAGTAGTAGTAGTAGTAGTAGTAAGTAGTAGTAGTAATAATTTAAGTATGCACACAAATTACCATGGCCTCTCATAACCTTGTATGTTTAGCATATTTTAAATATGAGAGCAAATAAAAACGACACACAACCCCGCAACTCCCACCATCCAGACCAAAATGAGGGCTTTACCTTGTTCTCACAGTTGAGTTTTGCACCAGATGAGACAAGAATCTGCAATATTTTGAGGTGGCCGAACCATGCAGCTAACAACAGCGCATTCATGCCAAACTGCAAAAAAATATAGGCATTCAGTTTAGTAGTGAAGCGAATAATTCAAGTTGGCTCATAGGGCATTATATCCACCACTAATAAAAATACACTCTTCAGTCCAGACGTTTGGATCCACCATACACTGCTCCTTCAAAATTTCATTACAAGAAAAAGAAATACTTAAACCAAATGGAACTGGTTCTGAAGTGTAACAATATAGGCTGTAAGTGCAGATTAGTGGATGTGAAAATCTATGTTCAAGTTTTGTCAAAATAACACCCTGTCTTTATCACAGCAGCACAGATTCACCGCAACCTTTCCAGCAATTTCTAGAAGTAATTGTGTCCAAACCCTCCCAGCACATTTTCATGCGTGTAAACAGTTCTGCCTCATTTACTTGACGCTCATATTGAACTCTCAATAAGAGAAAGATCTGGAGACTGCAGAGGCCAAGAATTTTTTTGTCCTTTTCATTAAAATGGATATGATTTTGGCACATTTTTTAAAGAATGTTGCAAACAAGTCAATTTTGCTCAATTAAAACAGGAAGAGCTTTTTTCTTGATTCAACACAAGGTGAATGTCAGAGCCCTAAAGACAGACCTGTCTCTTCAAAACCTTCCAAATGAGTTTGAGCCTTTGTGGCTAAATAATGTGTTTCTACAAATGATTGAAAAGCAGTCTGTTACATTTGCATATCTAATGTTTTCTTGTAATGCAATTTTGAATAAGCAGTGTATCATTTATATTTAAAAAATATTCACTCATATACACACCATACATATTCCCTAGATAATTAACATGAGGCCCAACAAGCTTCACGTTCTTCTTATTTAAACCACACTTTAAATGCGATACGCTAAGATGCTTTAAATTGGCCTACTTTGGAGTGTGTTTCATTCCGATCTGATAAAATGTTATAAAATGGCAGGTGTTCAGTCCATACAGTCATGCTGTGCTCTTCCTTATCCAGCCCTTTTGTTCCAAGCCTCTTTGTTCAACATACACATAACAAACATAGTGGGGCCGAAGAGATGTGATGAACTGAGTCATTGTCGGTCACATCGTCCTCCAGGTGACTAAACAGAGGACTATGAAATATTCATCAGCATCATTATTGCATAAAGCTTTGCGTCCTAATAACGCTGATTAATATTCTAATAACACTACACTAACAGGGATCATGTCCCTCCAGGGTATTTCAGGAAGGAACAGGTTATTAAAGCACTGTTTATTGCGTGGTGTCGCTTACACACCATTCTCAAACTCAAGAGACGTGATGAAGGACATGATGAAATAGGATGGATTACTTCGTTTATCTGCTTCAATTATTCACATTTATTACACACACACACACACACACACACACACACACACACACACACATACTTCAGGCCAGAAGTATGGGCCCATTCTCTGATTTTTTGAAAAATAAACCATATGCTGCTTTTACAAAATTTTATTACAAGAAAACGTTGGAAATACTGAAAACAAACGTAAATGACTGGTTTTCAATAGGTTCTTGTCTGTAATAATACAGTATTTGGCCACAAAGGCTCAAACTATTGGCTTTGAAGAGACATATCAGGTCTGTCTTTGGTGCACTGACATTCACTTTGTGCTGGATCATGAAAAATGTATCACTTCAGCATCACACAGTTTCTTCTGGTTTACGCATCATTATGATCTTAAGCATATTATATCCAGTCCAAAGAAAAGCCAAAAGTTTTGAGAATTGTGTCTTGCCTCCCAGTCTCCAGATCTTTTTCCCATTGAGCTGCAGGGACAAGCTGGACCAACAAGCTCGAAATGAGCGTCCGGCCAGTGACACAGAACTGCAGGCTTGAAAATGTGCTGGGGGGATTTGGACACAAGTTGTTTCCAAAAACTGCTGGAAAGGATGGTGTGAAGGATGAAACTCATACATAAACTTTCACATCCGTTAAACTGTGCTTTCAGTGTACATTACACTCCAGAATGGGTCAGTTATGTTTGATCGTAAGTACTTCTAATGTTTTCTTGTAATTCAATTTTGAGCAGTGTAACCGTTTCGGAAAATTAATTTCTCTCCCACGTGTGTGTGTGCGCCTGTGTGTATATATACACCTCTCTCAAACAGGATGCCTTATAACGCCTCATTTGTAATATTATGTATGTACACCATCCTTTTAAATACAATTAATAACTGGGCATCACTTAAAGGCTTAATTTGACTCTTGCATTAGTATTGTAAAAGCCAATATTAGCAAATGATACACTGTGCGGCCTCACACACCGATTCTGATACTTACACTGTCCACGTCGTCCACCTCCATGTCGTGGTCCAGCAGAAGCCGAAGAGCATCCACGCTGCCCGCCCCCGCCGCCCAGTGCAGCGCCTTGCGGTCCACCTGCAGGCAGAGACCACACTGAAACCGTTCTGTTGATACAGGCGATACTTAAACATTGACTGAGGAGTGAAGTTTTCTTAGCTCTGTGAAAACATGCTGCTGAAGCCAGACTGCAGTGCATGCCAAACAGAAAAAAAACCCCAGCTGTATTTACTGTAGTGTCGCGCAGGGATGATTGTTATACAGGGTTAAATACGGGTCATAGTTTGGGACAGGGGCAGTAAGAGGAAGGTTTCCGGTGCATAACTGATCAAAACAAAGGATTACAAACACAGGATCTGGCACACATGGCAGGCGGCAAGACAACTTCCCGTGTGCCAGTTTCCTTTAATTTCCGCACGCTGCTGAAAGCACTTAAAGGGGGATTCCACCCAGTTTGTAAAAGTTCTAGACAATTCAATGGCGGAGATGTTAACAAAGACATTAAGTAGGGTTGAATGTGAAATGGTGCTTTAAAAAGTTTTTTTTTAAGTGGTAGTGAAAGGAACAAGACAATCACAATGTCTAAACTATCTAATAGCCATTTTACTTATTGTATTTAAATAAAATCTGAACTTTTATATGTAATATTTATGATGGAAACTTAATGATAAAAATTCTTCAGGGACCTTCTGTGGGGCATTAAAGGCTTCAGACGTCTGCTGCCATTCACCATCACTGTTTCTCTATGATTTCTCAAACTACTCTGACTCTGAAGTCACTCTGTCTTTATATATGGAATATAAAGGTAATAGTGACCTCGTTATTTAAATTCAGCACTAAATCAATAGCTTAGATGTAAATAAAGTCATTCAGTGGGATTTGATGTGAAATGGTGCTTTATATAGATTTTTGTCAGCGGTTGTGAACGGAACAGGCGATCACAATGTCTAAAACGTGCCTAACAGCCATTGAATTTATTTTATTTGCTTTATTTAGTCTTCCTAGCTTCTATATGCAATGCTTATGATGGAAAAGTAGTGATAAACCTGAACAAAAATACTAGAAGTTTGGCTCCACCCTTTGATTAAAAACAAATTAATCATATGCTGTTTTGTCAAACTTTTATTACAAGACATGTAACGTAACAAACGGTGGTGACTGGTTCTCAATATTTTATGGTTATTTGGCCTCAAAGGCTCAAACTAGTGGTTTTGAAGGAGAAATATCAGGTCTGTCTTTAGTGCTCTGACATTCACTTTGTGTCGATCATGAAAAAAGAAAAGTATCACTCAGTTCTTCAACCCCACACAATTCTTCTAGTTCTTGTGTCACTAGACAAAATCTTCAGGGACTTTCTGTGGATGTCTGGTTCCATTCACCACCACCGTGACTCTCTGTCATTTTCTCTCTAATTTCTCAAACAACTCTGAATGACTCCCTTTACATCTTAATTGTTAAAAATCAGCGAAATTCTCTGTACAGTCCCTTCGTCTTGACTACTCAAGACGAATATGGAGTATAAAGCTAGTGGTGACCTTGTTATTTTAATTCAGCACTTAATCTTATCGTTAAACTCTCATAGCGAAGCGAAGCACATTTGCTTGATGCTGATAACAACTGAAAAGAAAAAAAAACTCTCAAACCTGCGAGCATAAAGGTCCTCACAGCTCTTTTGGTCTTGGACTTACTTTATTTTTGACCTTGACGTCCATCCCTTTGCCAATGAGTTCCAGCATCTTGTCCGTGTCGTTCCTTTTCGCGGCATCGTGGAACTCCTTCTCTGAACGGAGCACTGAAAAAAACATCGAATCAGGGCTGAATTCCTCCACTGCCCTCGTCACTGTTCACAGATCTGTCAGATGAACTTCTCATCACCCACTGTATTACTGTACTGGAGATATATAGGCCAACCTCAGCCTGACTCTACTGCACCTTCTGTAATTATGGTAGAACTGTCGGATAGATGATAAATATTGGGCCGAAAACGTATTTCAGAATAAGAATCTGAATCCAAATCAGAAATCTTTACTGATCACTGAGAAAACTGCTTATGTTATTGACTGCACAGACACACTGAGACACAGAGACAAGGTCAATATAAAATATACTAACTAAAATAAATACTCTTAAAATGCTCTGTATGTAATACACTATGCTTTATGCAGAAAATGCTGGGGTGTAAATATTATAGATTATAGACTTACTAGTAAAGCAAATAGTGGTTTGGATACTTTAACTATGTGACCGTTAAAAGCTCCATTGGGTACTTCATAAAATGTTTAACAAAATGACATTTGTTTCATAGAAAAACACTTCTAGCATATCAGACTGATGGAAGGTTTTCTAATGGCGCTTTCCACTGGCATAAGGAACCACGCCATACCTCAAACAAATGTTTTTCCTTTAGAAATAAAGTGACCCATACTCAAGCTGCTTCATGGCAAGGAACACTGCCTGAGTCTCTGGTTTCTGATTGGTGAAAATATTGTCATCACAACACTGGAAAGAAGCTATGTTTTTTACTGTCCATGCAGAAAATAACAACAATGGAAATACAGACTAACAAGTGAAAGTGACCATTCTGTCGTACGTGAACACGCCACAACACACGGTGCGAACAGCACGAAATTCTTCCTCTGTATTGAACCCACTCATCAAGTGAAGCAGAAGGCAGCCAGGAACACAGCACCCGGGGAGCAGTGTGTGGGGATGATATCTTGCTCAAGGGTACCTGAGAGGTGCTTAGCAGTCTTGGAAATCAAACCCATGACTTCCTGATCGGGGGCGAACGCCCTAACCACTACGCTACCAGCTGCCCACTGGTAATGATTGGGAGGATGACGAAGTACAAGCACTATTATCTGTTTGTGCTGAAGACAAATTTCAATAGGAGTTTTCTATGACGCTAAAAAAATTATCTTTAATGCTGTGAGAAACGGGTGGTGTACCAGGACATCACTAAAAAGTTATCTAGGTTAGGTTTTCATCACATGGTTAAACAAAACCATGAAAAAATTTAAAAACTCAAACAAGACTATAAAAAATAAAAAGACCCCAATATCAAAAAGTTGTGTCAGAAGAACTTTCTGCTGGTTCGACTCCATGGACGCGGTTTTGGGACAATTGGCCATAAACTGGGGAGAGAATTGCATGTCAGAAACACTGTTACAGGGCTGAGATACACTGGAAAATCAAAGTGCGCTGCAACTTGTGTACCACGGCAGCACAGTTTAGGTATAGCACAGTTCCTGTATACCTACGGAAAAGAGCCTTAAGTGGAGAAAACCTGGAAAAGAAGTCCAAGTAGCCTGATCTAGGGGTCCTGATCTAAGGGAAATGCCACTAACTTGAGTTGTTTTTCACAGTGATGAACACACCGAAAACCAGTACTAGACTGCTCCCAGTTCCTGACTGGTCAGTACTGAAATCTGGAGAATCTCCTGGACAAACGCTGCTGCTATTGATGTCAATGCAGCGGTAATACTTTGTAACACAGTTGCGTTTTCAAATGGTTGATGCTGGATTAGATCAGTGGATGGACGGGAGTGGCATTCTGCACATCATCAACACATTTGTTCAGCAGAACATTTGTAGCTCCTCCTTCATTATATACACATGAAACTCAGGACACAGTTTGGCTCCTTATTTCTCCATAAACATCATCAAATAACTGTTGAACCCTTTCCAGTCATGTCTTTATTTTTTACACCAAATGATGGAGAGTAGCATCAATAATAGATCAATAAGTATCAGTATTGATAAGCAGTATCAGTATTGATTTCAGTATCGGTACAGCCCTTATCCCTGATGGGATCCTGAGAATTCTGCAAAGCTCGTTTTTTCGAAATGAGCATTGAAACACAGTCTGAAATGGTCTGTTTCAGATCAGCGATTTGCCAGATTGGGCACAATATACTTTTTGAGTCAAAATACTTTGGAGGTCACTGTAAAATCATAACAGGCCAGTATAATAGTCAAGCACACAAGTGCAATTACACAAGTGCAACCTGTAAATGGCATAATGGCATAATGATGTTTTACAGTATTACAATCAGAGCCACTGGTCTGATGTCCTTATAGAGTTAGGCCTGTAAGTAAAGGTTTTTTGCAAAATCATGCCGATATTTAATCTTAAAATTCAAAACAGATGATAAATCAGGAGTAAATGAGGCGCGTTTATGGTTATGAATGGAGATCAAGAAGAGATCTTCTCCACGCCTCACTGGCATTTCAGCGCCAACATCTCTACAAATATTTTACTCACAGATATCATCCTCCGACACCAAGCCGTCCTCCATTCTGCTGGTGGGTTTGTTTTCAGTGGGCTGCAGGACCCCGTCCGGACTCGCGGGACTGTGGGACCGTCCGAGCCCCCGGCAGGACTGCAACCCTCAAGCCTGGCGCTTCTCAGCCCCACATCCGGGTCTTACTGTCCCGCCCCGCCCCTCTACCTCCCCCTCCCCCGTCTGGGCTGGATAAACAAAAGACTGAATGGTGCGCGCGTGGAAAATCCAGTTCCACAGCAGTGTTTACAGACTCCTGACCACACAGAGCTCCAGACACTCACAGAACCCCAGCACACTCAGCTGCTCTAGAACTCTGGAGCTCTTCAGAATTCCAAAACAGTTTAGCAAGTGCACAGAACTCTAGAACACTCAGCAAGTCTGTAGAGTTCTAGAACCAAATGGCAAGTACATAGAGTTCTAGAACACTGTGGTGCTTACAATTCTAGAACAGAACCTAGAACGTAGAATTCTAAAACAATATAGTGTTGAGGACTTTGGAACATTAACTAGAGCCTAGAATTCATTAAGCAAGTATGCAGAGTTCTGGAATTGGTCTGTAGAATTTCAGAATACTTTAGCTAATGTGTAGAAGTCTAGTAGGTTTGTAGAGTTCTAGGACAATTCAGGGATGAGGACTTTAGACTTCTAAACAGCAAGTTTTGTTGAATTCCAGAAGAGTTTTATTGGTGCTTATAACTAACTAAACAGTCAGCGAGTCTGTCGAGTACTAGGACAATTTAGCAAGTGTGTAGAATTTTAGAACACTAGCAAGCGTACAGAATTCTAGAACACAGAGGAAGTCAGTGTTCTAGAATTCAGCTTGTGCACAGAATTCTGAAACGAATAGTGAGTTTGTGAAGTTCTAGAACAATTTAGCAAGTGTGTAGAATTCTTTAACACTGTAATGTTTAGAATGCTAGAAAACTCAAGAATTCTTCAGAATTCAAGAGCAATTTAGCAAGTGCATATAATTCTAGGATGCACTTAGAATTTGTAAACACTTAGCATTTCTGTAGAGTTCTAGAACACATTAGCTAGTGCTTAGAATTCTACTGCACTAATATTGTAGATTTTGAGAACAACTACCAAGTGCATACAATTCTAGAACAATGTATTGCTTAGAATTCATAACACTTAGTAATTCTGTAGACTTCCAGAACACTTTAGTGCTTAGACGTCTTGAGCTCTCAGTAAATTTGTAGAGATCTAGAACAAATTAGCACGGGCGTAGAATTCCAGAAGAATTTAGTACTTAGAATTCTTAAACAGCAATTTTGTAAAATTCTACAACACATTAGCTAGTGCTTAGAATTCAAGAACACTACAATCTTTAGAATTCTAGAATTCTGTAGCCTTCCGGAAGGCCTTAGTACTACAAATTCTAGAACAGGCAGGAAGTCTGTAGAGTTCTAGAACAATTTAGCAAGTGCATAGAATTTTAGAACACTGTAGTTCTTAGAATTCTTAAACACTTTATCTTATCTTCTCTGCCAGATATTCAGGGCAAAAATCCAGTTTTTCCATGTAAGCCTACAGCTGTTTGAGAAAAAAAACTAAGCCCAAATAAAGCCCAGTTTAATGGAACATCCATTTTTTTTTGTCATCATACACCACATTCTGGTGTATTGTGGTGCACAAATGTGGCTTGAGCATACAAACATGATGAAGGCTTCACTGCAGTAAATAATTTGGTTCCTGAAAACTATTCCCTTTCCAGAATTAATATCATATGTTGAGTTGGAAGGTCATACTTCACGTCATTAGAATGAATTGAATTGGTTTATAGAAAAAGCTTTTCTCACAGCACACTGTTTTAGGGAGTGAAGGTAGAAAACTCTTGCAGTGTGCAGAACTTTGCCAACCCTGTTGCTGAGGAAACAAAACAGATCCCTAAAACATGCTGCTACTCCACCTTTCACCTACAGGGGGAGACAGTGGACTGTAGGAAAGCTAACACTCCCGCAGTGCCTCTAAAGGGCCAACAACATTACATTTTTGTAGTTAAGGGGTTTGATGTACTACTTAAACGTTTGTAAATTTCTAAGGTATTCTATTAACACAATTTTGAATATTAAGCCGCAAAAACGTTTTAATTCGTTGTTGTTGAATGTCACAGAGGCCAACAGCCAGAAGCAATTTAGCCCAGCCCTTTTTACTTTGAAGTTGAAATTTTAAGGAGTGTCTTTTTTATTTCAAGAAATGTATCTAAAAATTACAACAGCCTGTCTCCAGTCTAACAAATCACTTTTGAGGTCTGGGACATGATTGTATTTTCTTAATATTTAATTAATTTTGCTGAATTTTGAATACTCACACTTGTCCACATAAATGAATGCATATTATACATTATATTTAGTGTGTATGTATATATATCTCCAGTAGTAGTCAAGTCAAGTAGTATGTTTTATTTGTCATTTCTGCCATATACACACAGTTCATAGTAAAAACAAAACAACGTTCCTCCAGGACCATGGTGCAACACAAGAAACAGAACAGAACAGAACAGAACACAAGACCACAAGAGCAAACAGGCCAAAGAGCTCAAAAAAAGAAAAGACATATATATGGAATTACAGGTTTCATGGAGCTTAATGAAGTTTCTATTTATATTCTGTTCTTTCAGAGAATCTTTAGATCCTTTAATTCTAGAGAATATTAATTTGCATGGCTTGACACAAGATTGCACGGATAGATGCAGATTCAAATGCCAGCTTGACGGTTTTGCATGAGGTCTTGTGAGGCCAGTTTTCTTGTGCTGTTTTCACAGTTGCTCATCGGCCCTGAAAAAAGAATTAATTCAATTTCTGGATGCAACATTTTCATTTGTTATATACATACACACTCACACACATACAGCGCTGTGAAAAAGCACATTTGTCACACGTTTCAGATCATCAAACTAATTTTAATATTTGACAAAGATAATGAAAAAAAAAAGTAATCTAATACTTTTTCACAG
>JBBIGA010115704.1:0-10483 GCA_037576975.1 Alestes dentex | reverse complement strand
TATATACAAAATTATATCTCTAAAAAATATATGTAATTTACAAAAGCTGATTTCTTATGAAAGTAGCATTAAGATTTGTTTCAACCAGAAACCTTTATTGATCCCAGACGAAATTGCTTAAATTAGTCCAGTATAATAATTTTAATCATTTCGATTAGTCCATTCACCCCGAAATGTTTACACCATGTGAGGGTTGTGTAAAACAAAGGAGTTGGAAGGTTTTGATCTGACAGCAATTATATATTTTATTATCACCACGATATTATGGGCATTTTACAATTCAAGAAGCTTTATTATTGCATTATAAAGCAAAATTTAATCTGCAGTTAGATGCTGTTGAGTAAATTTGAGGTCCCTTGGAAGATAAAGTGATGGTGTTTCTAGGGTTTTAGGGTTCTAGCTTGTACAAAGTGGGTGCTACTTAAATGAGTAAATAATTTAAAAGAATATTGTCAATGATCATTTTGGTCACTGATGTCATGATAGGAAATTTCTGCATCGTCCCTTTCCTACTCTAGTCACCAAGTTTTACAGGCCCTGAACAAAAGGCTTAAGTATTTTACATGTATATACTTGAGTGTTTTCTTAATAAATATGCAACTTTCCCGCCATATTCTTCCACTGGACAGAAAGTTCAACACAGCATATTGCAGTGACTTTGTATACATATAGATATTGTAGTAACATTTTATTACTATAAAACAATCACATGAATCAAGTAAATTTAAGACACTGTTTTCACCTTATGCAGGTACTAGCTGTGGTTCATTTGTCCTTAGCTTATGCGCTAAGGACAAATGCATAAGCGCTTTTGAACAGAGTGGAGGAATATATGATATATCCCTAAATGTTTTGCATAACTTCACTGGATATGTTTATACTTAAAAATTTCAGCACCAAATTTATGCCTTCAATGCCTGTAACGGAAATTCATGCTGTTTCTTTATCAGAATGGATGTTTATAAATTTACTTTCAATCTTGTATATCTGAAATGGTGCAAATTATTTTAAAATAGTAAAACGATGTAAATGAGGTATTTTTTTCCATGAAAGTGTATGGTTTTAGCTTTTTAGCTGATTTTGGTCGAATTAGAATAAATTGAATAGCAGTGATTAGTTCTGTTTGTGAAAGATCAATTGCATTCATGATTTGCATCTCAAATGCTCATCAGAGGCCTCTAAGCTCAGTATTGTTTTTACTTTCAGTATATATTATTGCTTGTTGTTGTTCTGTTCTTCATGCTGGAGCTTTAGATTATTTTTCTCATTTGTCTTGAAATTGAAAATACAAAAGAATTCTGGGCAAGTCATCAATTACTCGCTTATTCTTTTTTCCCCACTCTCATTACAACACAACTAGATTTCTCATGATAATAAATGCATTAGCTGCTAATGGCATTTAGAACTGACAGTCGATGTGTTATCCATATTTGTATCTAATTATCCTCTTTTTTTGTCTCCATTTCTATATCCTTTCTGAATTTTAAGTGCTGGAAGTAAAGGTAAAACCTAAATAAGAACAAAAGTACCAAAACCTAACCCTTATGGGAACACTCAGGAATTGCATGCCTGTAACAAGAGACCACTTGAATTGTTTGTGTTAAAGGGAATCAAAGGCCAATTTTTTTGTCCATCAAATATGGATTGTGTTCATTTGTTTTGCTTCTTTGCCTTGTGAACCTACAACCCAATCCACATTGTTGCTCACCTAAGCATACCTTTTTTTACATTATTTGAAAGCACACCAACTGCCCTATAACATTGTTTGAACATTTTCATGATGAATTGACCAGTAGAAATTGTCCAAAAATAATAATCTTGTAATTTTACAGAAAAAAATACCATTTTTTCATGACATAATATGTGAATATAATAACAGCAGAATCACTTTGGTGAGCATCTGTGTATGGTGTGTGGGAGAAAAAATAATCATAGCCAAATGTGGGAAAACATGGTGCATCTTACAGTTCTGCACAGTACATTCAGCTTTAGTTAATGTGGCAAAAAGCTATTATCAGTTTCATTTTGATATTACTTTAATAAATTATGCTTTATGTATTTTTCTCTCATTGTGGTACTTTGGTATTGTTTTCTTATGATTTAAAGCTGTTTTTCAGTTGGTTTCCTGTTTTCTTAGCCACATGCTTTTTGAAATGTGTCGTTAAAGGAGTAGTCCAGCATTAATCACTGTATGTAGTATGCAGTTGAGTATCATAGGCATTTAATTTAACTTGTTCCCCTGAACAGAGAGCTTGCTGACTCAAAACTCAATTTTACCAGAAGTCAATGGGCAGTTACTGAATTCTGTTCACAAACTGATTTTCCAAGGTGAATAAGAAACTGCAGCCATTCCAACTAGTAAAACAGGTGTGGAGTTGTTGAAACAGACTGAAAGAATTCCTTACCAAAGCTGTTATTATAAAGTTTTTTCCCACCTATTTATCTGTCATTGCAACAACACAGTAATAAAATGCAACCCTAGTTGCTGTCACATTCTCCACCCACACCACTATGCTAGTAACAAATTAGTACAAATCCATCCCTAGGACTAGTATCACCTTTGAAAGAACAAATTGTGCTTTTAATTCAGCAACTGCCCATTGGCTACTATTAAATGATATTTGAGTCAACATATTTTCTGTTCTTTCCTAAGTACGTAAGGACATTATTGTGCATGGTAATCGACTCTGAGATGCAGCTCGTGGAGATGGCTGGAGTATTCCTTTAAGCTAGTATAAGGTAAAAGCCTCAGGTCAATCAGTGTCAGGAAACTGACCGTCTAAACTAAACTAGCCTGGTTAACCTTTAACCCCTACTAAACCACTCTAAACTCTGAAAGTTCTGAGCTTTTGGATTTTTTTTTGATTGATTAAAACTGCATAACAACAGTATTTCTGCAGCCTGTGTTGTTTTGTGTAAATATTTCTGTTTGTGTTTATAACAGCTTCATCGACAATAAACCTTGAAAAGAGTGCTTACTTAATATTATTGGGTGAATGGACAGAGTATTGGGATAATGTACAACACATACAGTAAAAATACTGGTAATAGTCTAGTTGAGTATTATGGTGGTAAATATTCATGGTAGAACACAGGTACATGTTTCTGTTTGTATTTATAACAGCTTCATTGACAAAAAACTCTGAAAAGAGTGCTTACTTAACACAGGTGCAGTATTATGGGGTGAATGTACAGACACAGTACTATGTACATGTACAGTAAAAATACCTGTAATATTCAAGTGAAGTAAAACACAGGTACAGTACTGTAGGTGTAAATATACAGGTAAAACACAGGTGGAATAATGTAGGGGTACATATACAAGTAAAATAGGTGCAGTACTACACAAGTAAGATACAGGTAATACTGGTAATATTTAAGTACAGTATTGTGATATAAAGAAGTATATAGAAGTAAATCATACTGTACAGGTATGAACAGAATTTACTAATCTACAGGTTAAACACAGACATAAAAGTATATTTACAGATAAACCACCGTGGCAGCACACATATACAAGTAACAGGTGCAACAGTAGTGGTAAATGTTTGGGTACAAAAATGTTATATTATAGAGAGAAATTATAGAGATATATTATAGTTAGTATTATAGAGAGAAAATATACAGGTAAGACACAGGTATAGCACGATACACAGGTTAAACTTCGGTGCACTACTACTGAAGTAAATTTATATAGGTAAACCACAGGTGCAGTACTGCAGAGGCGAATATGCAGGGTAAACACAGGTACAACAGTAGTGGTAAATATACAGGTATAGTACTACAGAAGTGAAAATACCAGAAAAGAACATTATGTGGGTATTATAAATACATACAGTATAGACAATATTACATGACTCTTGGGCTCCCCCCGCTGGTGGAGGACTGACCACTACAATCATTTATATAAGACATCATATTAATAATAATAATTTATATGAGCCATCTAGTAAGCAAGGTATCTGATAAACACCCTTTGCTTGGCGACCATGAAGAAATTAAACTTGTTCAAGCCGTGGTGTTTTCAGTGATAAGGATGTGAAAGCTTGGCACTTACATGGAAGAAGCTTAGTTTTTTACCACTTCTCTCCTGCCAGGAAGATGCTGCAGCAACAGGCTGATATAACTAAATGCAGTGCCAGCATGTGTTACAATTGTATTAAGCTTTTCGAGATGTGACAAAGGTAATTTGTTGCTCAGTGATCATATCTTAACTGCATGCTAAAGTACCTTCAGCTCTGTTTTATCCAAAGCTCCAGTCAGGGTTCAGTTTCTATCTTATCTTTTTCAACAATACAACAAAAGTGCACATCAGCAAGTAGTTTGTTTATTAAGAACTGAAATGCAAACATCTTACAGAAAACTGTCCCAAATGTGTAGCAAATGTTATTTTTAGAATATTTTTCAGCCCCTTTGCCCTATATAGGCAGTTATGGATATTATGGCTTATTATTCAGTATCTATTATTCAGTAACTGCTATACAAGTCATATTTCTATTCCCAAAAATCAGGGTGCCAAAATTGGCTCATTAAAATGAAGCCATGAGAAAAAAAATAAAAACACATTTAACTTTTACAATTATAAATCTTAAAAAAAGGTTTATATATTTAAAAAACAACCTTGCATGCAGACATAACTACTATTAAGAATTAGAAATACTACCTATTAAGAATTATTCTGTAACTACTGTGAATTATGTAGTAGCTACTACCAATACTTGTTACGCTTCACTTACAAACCAACCAAAAAATGAATAAAAACTTTATTACATGATTAAAAAAGTCAATTAGTGGAAACAGAGTCAACAAAAACTACATCGAGTTTGATGTTTTAAAAACATCCTGAGAAATTTTATTAGGCTGAAAAAAGCGCATTCTCACTGAAAATACATATTATTGCATATTGAATATTTAATTGTAGATTCAAGATTTAAGATGTTTGTCACAATTATACACCTACATATAACTAGAAATGGAAAACAGAATAAAGAATGTATTTAAAATGTAGAGTAAATAGAAGATGTGCAAACTGACATTGTGCAAATGGTGAATGGTTATGTGCTTTATGGTATAGAAAAGATGCAGAAGGTGTTATGGGATGGGATGGTAAATGGAATCTATTCAAATATTATTTAATCATACTTGCATTACAATTATACTTTTTTACAATTATATTTTAAAAACTGAACTGTAGCAACTTAATATTGATGAGTGCAGCTCTTTCAGATATTGGAGAAAGTAAATACCAGTTACACATTATACACTCATGAAGCTCTGTGTATAATACAATGTTAAGCATAAGAATGAGTGGAATTTCTGAGAATTTTCCTGGTTGTGGAGGACACCAATTTCACACACACTCTCTGATAGGTACATGCACAAAACTGAAAAAATTACACATTTCTTCCAAGAATCCACTGCCTGTTAGCCCTTAATGTGTGTGTTACTGTGCAAGTGGTGATGGGTGTGGATACTTGTGGAAAATGGTGACTGCATGATTGTTCATGTGCGTCCCTGTCACTGATAACACTCATGAAAAGCGATGTGCACCTTTGATTGGCATCTATGTGTCTAAGCCTTCTGTAACACTGTATACAATATACACAGTGCAGCGTTAAACATGGTGCAGAACAATACACAGTACAGAACTATACAGAAAAATATATACACAATGCAGAGCTATACACAGTACAGAATTATACATAATACAGAACAATGCACAAAATATATACACAGGACAGAATTATACAGTGCAGAACAATACACAGTACAGAACAATACACAGTGCAGAACACAGAACTATACAACACAGAACTATACACAACACAGAGTTATACACAGTGCAGTTCTGTAGTTCTGTATTGTGTTTGGTTCTACACTGTGTGACGTTCTGCATAGTTTATAGTTATACATTATGCAGAACTTCACACAGTGCAGAACCACACACAATACAGAAATACACAGAGTGCAGAGCTATAGTAAGTACAGAAGTATAGGCTGCAGCATGAGTGTTTAAGAGTGAGTGTTCAGCTTTTTATTGCAAAGCCATAAAGAAAGTAAGCTTCCTATACACTTTACAGCTGGAACTGCATTCCGGGAATGCACACCTATGGAATACTGAGACGGCTGTAGATACACACAGATAAATAAAATAATGGGCAAGGCTTTTTCATTTTCCTAGGCCAACTAGGGTAGTGGCATAGTTTTGATAAAACCTGTGGGTGGAAAAAAACATATCAGCCTTGTAATTGGTGTTTTACTCTTAAGTAAACTTTACCCAAGGAATGAAGTTTTAGGATTACCTCATTTTTAGCAACAATTTGACAATGCCCTAACCACTAGGCCACCAGCTGCCCAACTATGTTATCACAATTATTGTGAAATTAAGCTTCAGTACTTTCAGTGATCAAGTGCAATTTAGACCAATTAAACAATGACAACCAGTGTGCTTTAACTGGCTAAACTGCATACTGTGCCACAGTATGTTCTGACCTTATGATGTGATTGGCTGGGAGGCATTCAATAAATAATATCTTGACACTTAGCATTTTTAGCTGATGTAAGCTATTAATATTTAAAGCAAATCTTACACACAAGTAAATGTGTTTTATTAACTGATAAGTCAGTATTAACTTGATGTTTATAGTTTAAACATTGCAGCTTTGTGACACAGCTCTGTGAGATCAGAACTATTTTTCTTTCTTTTATTTTGCATCATTGTTCGTTCAAACTCTAGTAATTGATTTGCAAAATCCTAAACCATGCTGCCATTAGGCAGTAATGTACTCAAGGCTGTGCTGCCAAAACTGAATATCTAGATAGATATTGTGTATTGTCTTTGTGTTATATTTTTTGCCTTTAGTAGGTCTCTTGCTGCTGAAAGACTCCACGTGCTGGATGAATGTATGTTTAGTGTGTTCAATGTGTTTCCCCTGTATGTTTTAGGGCTCTTTCCGTGGTGCCCTGTCTACCTCACCCCAGCGGTCTGCACACTCCTCACCCCGTCGCAAAGGAGACCAGAACGCTGTGGTGCACTTCTTCAGGTCCATTGTAAGTGTCTCTCTCTTTCTGCTTGTACTATAGAACAGATCAGGTCAGGTGAGCATCTGACTGTGCTGAGCTGCAAAATAAAATAAAATAAATAAAAAATATATTCAATTCTTGCTACCTACCAAAGCAATACATCCCAGAAGGAATTAAACTGTAGTCATGCAGTTTTAATTTCAAGATTAGATATGTCTGCACTATTTAATCAATAGGTTAAGTGCAGTACCAGGGGAAAATAAGATGAACATTCATCTTATTTTCATTAGAACACCATTTTAATACTGTGCAAAAATTGGGTTGAACGTCAGCTAGTACATTACTGGTAAGAGGGGAAAGACGTTGTTCGATCAAAGCTGATAGAAGTTATTCCATTACGATTACAACACCTACAGTCATCTATAACTGTAGCTACTGGGGGACCATTTGGGCAAAGAAATTTACAACAAGGCTCTTGGGTTGACCATCTCTCTCTCTCTCTCTCTCTCTCTCTCTCTCTCTCTCTCTCTTTCTCTCCCTTGATTAAATCTTCATACTTTCTTCAACTGCTTTAGCTGTTTCACAAAATGCTGAAAAAGCGTTTTAAAAAGTTTAATCTATTTTATTTTTTGATTCTCCAGGTGTCTACTGCTCCGCCCAAATCTAGGGTAAGTCCAGTTTCATCTTTGCAGAATTACTCTGGCTGAAGTGAACCCTCACCAGGGAGACTTAAAGCAGATTTCCTCCTAAAAACCTGTCTAGCTGTTTAATGACTGAGGCCTGCAATTTACATAAAAAGGGTTTATTCAGGCAGTTTAACAGGTTTGTTTTTAATATTAGTATCAATTTTTTATTTTAATATTTTATTTTAATTTTTTATTTTTCAGTTTTCAGCGTTTCTTTTCCCAATTTTTATTTGTGAAATTGAGAAAAATTACACCTTTTACTTTTAATAACAGTAATTATTTTTGTCATTTATGTTTTTTTCTTTGTCTATATATATATATATATATATATATATATATATATATAGTTAAAGAAAAAAACAAATATATATATTTTTTACTTATTTCAGCAAATCATATTTGAAACTGTTTAATCGCTTTTGTTGACTATAAAGAATATGCCCCTACATAACGTAAATGAAGGGATAACTATTTCTAACAACCTTCATTATGTATTTGTCCTAATATAAATGAATCAGTCTATGTTCAGTTTGTTTACACACCGCTTCCATTGTACTGCTTATATGTGAGCTCTATTGTTCTACAACATGTCTTTCTCATTCTTTCTCTCTCTCCCTTGCTGTATCTATTTATTTTCCTATATTTCTTTCTTCTTTCTTTCTTTCTATCTTTCTTTCTCTTTGTACAGTGGCATTCTCTCACAGCAAAACTAGGCCTGGTAGGTGCTGACAGCAAAACATGTAGCAAAAGAAAGGGGAATTTTGTAATATGTCAGTTCTGTTAGACAACCACTGCTGACCTGGGATCAGGAGAACGTCTCACATTCTGCTTAGTCCTGTAGAAACAGGCATGACAGGCTAGAAAGCTCTCTTCCATCAACACGACCAAGAATGTGATGGGATCATTTGCCTGACATTCAAACAGATCACATAATAGTCAAAAATATAGCTCAGAAGCCACTAGGAAATGTCATGCATTTCCTAGTGAAAAAGTTGGGAAATGTTTGAAGATTAGTCACATCTTCAACCACACAGTATACAGTGTAACTGAAACAAAGCACTGATTGTACAACCCTCAAAAGCTTTTTGAATGTTAATAGGCGTGTCCTGCTCTCTGAGCACAGACCTGTCAAGAACGATAAAGACACCGACCAATACACCTGAGACCAGATGCCTGGAGCCCCATGACATGTTTCCAACCAGAAGTAGCTTTTTTAGATAAAAGTATCACATTACATTTGTCTCATGGCTCCTGTATGAATCTGTGAAAGCAAACTTCAGACACCAAACATGTTCTGTCTGTAAATTTGGAGTATGGGTAACCAACCAAGAGCAGAACATATTCATTGACCACAGTAGGAGAATCTGCATCACATAACAATAGAAAGGATATGTAGGATGTGCCTACAGATCCTAACTGCTCCATTTCTTCAGGCACATTTAAATAACTGCCTTCGTAGCTCCTGTTGCCAGGTTGGACAATCCGTACAAAATGCTTGTAAAAATTCCATTTAAACATTAAGAAGAAACAGACTAACATCAAAACAGCTAAATTTAGAGGGCATTACATTTTTCAAATAATACTTATTTTGTATGGGTGTGAAAAGGCTTTGCTGTTGCGGTTTTTGTGGTGTAACTGGGCAAGGTTTAGCACAAATTCTTGTTTCCTATGGCTGCATACATTAGATTTTTTTATACAGCACAGCAATGTAGCATTTTAAATTAGACGATCAACATTATAAGGCAACAATGCCACGGCTGAGATTCAGCCACTTTACCTGTGGCAACGACAGGTTGAGAATTTAATGTATTCCTGTATTCATGTACAGGTTGACAATCCCATGGGTTGACCAGTGGGACAGGCGGGGTTGGGTCAGCTTTGGGGTGGATCAAAAAGGGACAAAGCAGCATTCTGACTACGCTATAAATAATTTACAGAAACATTGTGGGTATGGTCAGGTTCAGGTCATTCAATAATGAATGGTTTTGTGGATTGGCCAGGATGGGTTAGGACAAGCTTTCCAAGAAGCATTGATTACTGGCATGAGTGAACTGAATTTGACGCTCACACCAATTCCAGCGAATAATATACCTTATATAATGCATAACCACATAACATGCGAACAGAGCTTCTGAGGTTGAGATCATATGTGATGGTAAACCGCATTTGTACTGAAGCTGATCCCAGACCAGTTTTATTCCTACTGTTTTCCTCCCTCAAAACGTGTGTCCCTCCCTCCATTCGCAAGTACTTCTGAGCCTCTCATGCTGGCTCTTTTGTTTTCTATGCTGAAGCTGTGTATTTTCTGTTTAAATCTCTGTTTCTTCATTGGCCTCCCGCTGGTCAGTCTAAACTCTGTTCCTCACTCAGTTTCAAATTATTTAAAGAAAACCTCATAAAAAACTGAGTGGGTGAGAAATTAGGAGTGAGTGGAATGAGGAGCTTTCGCTAATGTTCTTGAGCTCTTAAAACTTACAGTTTTACGCCAGCGTGTTTCTTTGCAGCACTACAATAACAGATAAGATAAGATAAGATAAGATAAGACAAACCTTTATTAGTCCCACAAGTGTTACCAATTTACATTGTCACAGCAGAAAGTGGACAGTACAAAAGAGCAGCAAAAAAAGAAAAAACAATAGAATCAAATAAAAACTATACCAACAGTACAGTATAAAATGTACACTATACAATCTAGAAATATATATATATATCTATGATAAATATATATATGCATATGTAGAGTGGACATGTAAAAATGTATAAAAACACTGTGT
>JBBIGA010115693.1:0-10483 GCA_037576975.1 Alestes dentex | reverse complement strand
ACTGAGAGGAGAAACCGCATCAGCCCATCCAAGCTAAGGCATTTGATTTTTCTGAATGTCAGCCTGCACTGAGGACATACTGATAAGTTACTGAGTTTGGTTCTGTTTCTGTTCTGTGGATTTGTTTGCAGTGTTAAAATTGAAAGTTTGGTTAAAATATTAAACAAAGGTAAGAATGCCTGCTTTTGTAACAGAACAAATTCAAAGATGGCACTGCACTAGGATGCAGCAGCTACTCGGAAGCAAACAACAGTGTAGGAATAGTATATTGTCTACTCATTTATGTTACTCTTCCGCTCAATCTAAATTCATCTGCAAAAATGAAGCTCAAGTATGATCGCGAATCTCTTGTCAGCATTGGAAAAAACAACAAACCATCGCTAGATGGAGACACGGTGGAAAAGCTACGCTGCTACGAGCTCCTCCAAGCACCAAGGCTAAAGACCCCGGCCCTGGCTAGCTCTGGAGACCGTCCGGAAGGCGCCGAAAGCGGTGTGCATGAAAGCGGAAGCGTGGAAAGCGTGGAGGTATCCACGCTAGGCTAACCCATTGACAACAAAATGGACCACATAAGACTGCTCATGACCTCCCGGAAAGAGTTGCGGCACTGTTGTGTACTAATCTTCACCGAGACGTGGCTGCACAAGGGCATCGCCGACTCTGCTATCCAGCTTCAAGGGCTAGCCCAGTTTTCCTCAGACTGGTCAGCTGCTTTGTCGGGCAAGACGCGAGGCGGAGGGCTGTGTGTTTACATCAGCAAGGATTGGTGCACGAACGCGCCGATCGCCATAGCACACTGCTTGGCTCTGGTAGAAATTCTGGCAGTGAAATGCAGACCTTTCTACCTCCCCAGAGAGTTTACTTCAGTTATCGTTGTGGCTGTTTACATTCCTCCTAGCGCTAATGCTACCAGTGCTAAAGCTAACAATGTACAGGAAGACAAGCAACCTGCAAAACGCTGATCCCAATGGACTTTTCATAATTGGGGGAGACTTCACTAATGCAGCTGTAAAGAAAGTCCTGCCAAGATTTCACCAGCACATTGACTTTGCCACATGTGGGGAAAACATGTTAGACCTTGTCTACACAAACATTCCCTGTGCATACAAGGATGCACCCCACCCCCAACTGGGACAATCAGACCACGTTTCCATCCTCCTCACCCCAACCTACAGACCCATAGAGAGGTGCACCAGACCAGTCCTGAAGCAAGTGAGAACCTGGCCTCAGGGATCCATCCCTGCACTACAGGACTGCTTTGAATGCACTGATTGGGACATTTTCAAAGAGGCTGCCACCTATGACAGCGCAGCGGACCTGGAGGAATACATATCCTCAGTCACTGGCTATATTAGCAAATGCATCGAGGAATTCACTATCCCCAGAACCATCACCAGCAGGGCAAACCACAAGCCTTGGTTCACTGCAAAGGTGCGTGCTTTGGTTAGGGCCAGAAACGCTGCTTTTAAGTCTGGAGACACAGGGGCTCTCAGTACAGCCAGAGCCAGACTGTCACAGGCTATCAAGTTCAAAAACCCCAAGAACGCACAACGCATGTGGCAAGGAATACGATCCATCACAGACTATAAACCTACTCCTCAGGCCTGCAGTAATGATGCCTCCCTGCCAGAGGCACTGAATTACTTTTACGCACGTTTTGAGGCACAGAACAAGGAACCAGTGCGGAAAACCACCCCTCCTCCTAAAGAGCAGGTCCTCTGTTTGCCCAAGGCTGATGTCAGGAGAACTCTGAGCAGAGTCAACCCACGAAAAGCCGCTGGGCCAGACAATATACCAGGATACGTTCTTAGAGAATGCACTGAGCAGCTCGCAGCTTCACAGACATCTTTAACTCATCCCTGTGCACAGCGGTGGTTCCTGCCTGCCTCAAAACTACCAGAATCATCCCAGTGCCCAAGAAGTCATCAGTGTCCTGTCTGAATGACTACCAGCCTGTTGCACTCACCCCCATCATCACAAAGTGCTTTGAAAGGCTGGTACTGAGACACATGAAAGCACACCTCCCAGACCAACTTGACCCACTGCAGTTTGCATACCGCGCCAACCGGACAACTGATGATGCGATTTCAACTGCCCTTCACCTCACCCTTTCTCATCTGGACTCAAAGGACTGCTATGTCAGAATGCTGTTCATAGACTTTAGCTCAGCATTTAACACCATTGTTCCACAGAAACTGGTGGGGAAACTGAGCCTACTGGGCATGAACACAAGCCCGGGTAACTGGGTCACACTCAGTAACTGGGTCTTAGATTTTCTGACTAACAGGCCTCAGTTTGTTAGTATTGGAACTAACACCTCCAGGATCGTCAGCCTGAGCACCGGATCGCCAGAAGGATGCGTGCTCAGCCCACTACTGTTCACCCTGCTGACGCATGACTGTGCTGCCCAGTTCAGCACAAACCACAATGTCAAGTTTGCAGATGACACAACAGTGGTGGGGCTCATAAGGAACAATGACGAGTCTGCATACAGAGAAGAGGTCAAACAGCTGGTGGTCTGGTGTCGAGACAACAATCTGTCCCTGAACGTCGACAAGACAAAAGAGATGGTCATAGACTTCAGGAGGAACTCCGCCCCATACACCCCACTTCACATTAACAACTCAGCTGTGGAGAAAGTCAGCAGTGTGAAGTTCCTGGGTGTGCAGGTAACGGACAACCTCAGCTGGACACTTAACACCACTGCCATCACCAAGAAAGCCCAACAGCGCCTCCACTTTCTGAGGAGACTGCGTAAGGGCCCGCCTTCCCCCTACTATCCTCACCACCTTCTACCAGGGGACCATCGAGAGCATCCTCTGCAGCTGCATCACTTCCTGGTTTGGTAACTGCAACAGTGCTGACCGAAAGTCCCTTCAGCGGCTGGTGAGGACAGCTGAAAAGATCATGTCCCTCCCACCACTCACTGAACTGTACAAAAAATGCTGTGTCCGCCGTACGACCAGCATCATCACGGAGGCTACAGATGATAATAAACTGAGACCTGTTTGGGAGCCGAAAGAACCGGCTCTTCTTTGGGCTCTACTTTTTATGTTCACACTGTGAGTTCATTTGAAGGGGACTCGGTTCTCTTTCTGCTCCGGGGCTGTACAACGTCATCTAACTACGGCAAGCCTAGAGGGCGAAAACAGTCGAAGCAAATCCGGAGTGCTTTGTGTTCATAATGCGTGAGTTTAACTGAACCATGCTGCGGACTTAAAGCTTTGTTAATGAATGGTTTATTTTATATTTGGAATAGCCTTCTGTTAATACTTTTTGTATTTAGCCTTATTATAGGCTTGTCATAATCTGTAGAAGAGAAAATCAAACCTGTCTCCAAATTACTAGCACTTGCATGGACACCATTCTAAGAAATATCAGTATCGGTACTTGGTATCGGCAAGTACACAAATAAAAATACTCGTACACGTATCAGTTTGTAAAAAAGTGCTATTGTTGCATCCCTAGTTCTGACGTTTCAAGCTGCCTTGTCCAAAAATGCTACCGTAGCGCAAATCGACAAATGTCTATCGATTCATGGTACCCTGTGGAAAACTGCTTCCTTGAAGTTTATACAGCTGCCAGTGTCCCCAGTGCAGGGTAGCACAGATTTATGAGCGTGGCACTGAATCCCAAGACTGTGGAACTGCACATGCGCAGAAGGGCACATATCGATGGGTAGCATGTTTCGACAGAGCACATGGTGCAATTAATCAGCAGCATTTTTTTTTAACGTGTTATTTTTTCTGTGCTTAATTGAGCGAAATTAACGTGTTAAATCCGTTAATAGCCTCTCTATGGGTATTACAACCATTGCATGCCCGTGTCTGTTACATTCCTACACAAGCACACCTCATTCTGCTTTATGAGTTACTGATTAGGTGATTACCTGAATCAAATCTTATTTAATGAGGAAAAAAATACACATATATATGTATATTGCGGGGGTTATGCTCCAAGAGCACCTGCATATAATGAAAAACCATGATGATGTGATGTGTTAAAAAAATGCCTAAAATGTTTTTATAGTGTAAACCCTAAATATGCCCCCAAATATGCTCCCAAAACACTTTAATTTCATTTTAAACTCAGCTTAATACATTACCCTTAAAAAATCTAAAGGTAAACCCATATCCTTACAGTACAGATTGCACTGAGCTGCTGTCTCTCACAGTGCTAGAATGTAAATACCGATATTACCCCTATATAGACTGTACTGTACTGTACCCTATATATTCATGCACGTGCATTTTATTTGGTATGCTCTGCAGTTTTCTTTGGTACAAGCAGGGTAAATACAGTAATAAATTCATTTAATTGACAGTAATGAAAATACAGGGCTTAAAGAAGAACAAAACTAAAAACACGAGAACACTCAATACGCTCCACAGGGGAAATTCTGGACCGCAGCTGAGGCGGAAGTGTCAAAGGGCACCAGCCAATCAGCAGCAAGGAGAAATAAATAGCATTCTCAGATTGGCTACTTTCAAACCTCCCGCCTCTGAGTACAGTGGCATTTCACCATCCCAAGAGGCGCTTTCTTTGTGTTCTCTGGACAGTACCAAAAAACTGTATAGTAATTTTTTTAATGTAAATGTAGCTGCATTTATGTTAATATTTGTTGCAAATTATATTTTTCTTAATAATTAAGCACTAAAATGCATGAAAAATTATATATTGCCACGAAAAAAGCTGTGACATTCAGGCCTCCTCCGCCATGCCCTCTCGTCCTCCACCATGCGCCCTCGAGCAGGGTTGTTTATGTCTGGGCTCATTCTGTTCAGGTGTGTCTGCCTTGCTAACCGCCGTGCTCTAACAACGAGGCCCGCACATCACAAAAACAAAAAAAAAATGTAGAGGATATCTGCAGTTTCCGCAATAGCGCTGGGATTTCCGCAAACAATTGTTAGATCAGTTCTCATAAAAATCTGTGAGAGACTGAAACCATGACTGCTGACCCACGTATAAGTGGAGGGTAACTCTATATATGCATATATTAGGGCATTAACAGAAAAGTCGACTAGTCGACTTCAGAGGCACAAGTCAACGCCCCCTGAGAGAAGTTGACTAGTCATGTGTTTTTTTTCTCTCTCTGTGCGCGCGCTTGTCTATGTAATACAATCTCTGCCTCTGCCTCTGATTACGCTGACACACGTTCCTTGACTTAACCAATTATTATACTCCCATCATAAAAAGGGCGGTAACATTGGCGCGAGTGGAATCTAAACACAAGACCACAACAAGACGAGAGACACGGCAGCAGAGGAGACAGACACGCATCACATGTGTGGAGATACTTCACTCTAGACACACAAAAAGCACGGTGACCTGCACAATCTGCAAGTCGAAGTCAGTAACCGCTAGTTAACATGGTTAACGCTAGCACTGCAGAGATCCAGTCAAGAGGACGCTGAGTGGCTGCGCGGCTGTTCCCACCTTCTGTAGTACACTTAAATTCAAGGTGTTAGCCTATGTTTTGTTCTGTTTGATTGTCATGTTGACTGTTAATGTTACAGAGAACTTTAATAAAAGTGTTCCTGTGTTCCTCCACTGCGTGTGTGTGACGTCATCACGACTAGTCGACTCGACTTTGTTGACTGATAAGTCGACCAGAAAAATCTGAAGTCGTTAATGCCCTTACATATATATATATAGCACCGATTATTTTATCACGCATTAATGCAGGTTTTTTAAAACATCCTTTTATTTTGAAAGTTCAGTGCTTTTTGGGCTCGTGGGTGCGTGAGTGTAGCGCTCTACGTCTCGGCTGCTTTTGCGGGGGTCAGGTGTTAGTATTGACCCTGGCCATTACACCAACAGAGACTTTAATGACATTGTTCCTGAACTATTCATCCAACATCAGTACTTACTGTTGTGGCTGAACACGATCAAATCCTCACATGGTCCAACCATAGTGTAAAGTCTTCCCAGAAGAGTACAGCAGCAAAGAGAGGACAGATTCCCCATGATATTCTTGATTTCAGAAGATGATGGACAATACAAATGCCCAAAAGTCAACATACACTATATGGACAAAAGTAATGGGATGACTGGCCATTACACCAAAAGGGACTTTAATGACACTGCATTCAGATCCATAGACTTTAATATGGAGTTGGTACCCTTTTGCAGCTGCTATAATGCTCTGGACCTCACAGGGTAACTTTTTTCTATTACAAACTAAATAAAATGTGAATGTCCTACAGTGCCAAATTGCTTAAGTTGTTTAAGTTGAGATTTACAAGAAATATCTGAACTGCAGTTGTGTAACTGTTAAAGGGAATACTGCTGTTAAAAAGCTCCTTATTTGTTAAAAGTGTTTGCAAACCAAATGTTATTGCACTTTTGTTCATATAGCAGTACTTTAAAAATAAACTACTTTTGAATTATTTAATTTTGCATATAGAAAACCATGTGATTAATTGTGATTAAAAATATTAATCTCTGCCCAACACCCTTCACTTTGCCCCAACAGACATGATCTTGTGGACTTCAGTCAGTCAGGGTCAAGAGCTATTTCTCTAGCACCATGAACCCTTGACCTGTTTGCTCAGTCCTCTGCTGTTCACACTGCAGAAATGCACATCTCAAGCTACATCATCAATTTCGCACCCACTGGGTGGGTTTGATTGGATGGAACGATAAGTGGGGAAATAAAGAGGAGGTACAAAACTAAAGAGACAAGTCAACGATTTGTTGACTTCAAGTGAGCATGCTGTGATCACTCTCTGCTTAATATCAACATCTCCTCTGTGGACCCTGTCCAGAGTAACAAGTTTCTTGGTGTTCACATTGTGGAGAACCTCACATGGACCCTCAACTCCAGCACCACTGACATGAATACCAAGCAGTAACTCTACGTCCTGGAGATACTGAAGTGTCTTGAATGCTTGGAGAAATGGGCCCTGGCACAGTTCAGCTGCACACAGTATGCATCTAGTGTGACTGCAATTTGTGCATGGGCATGGAACTTGAATGTAACTGTTTCAAACCATTTAAAAACATTACAGCAAAGGCATGGCTTTGGTCTAAAACAGAGATTCAGTGTTTGAGGATATTTGGGCAGAGGAGAGTATTCAGAAACAGCTGGATACACACAAGAACAAGTAAAATTATCTCATACTAGAGGATAACAAAGTACCGAATAGCAGAATACAGGCCCCAAACCTGATTTCATTTGACAGCTGATCTCACCCAAGCTGCAACATTACAGTAAGGAGCCAATCTGATCAAGACCACTCAGGAGTTTCTAACAAGCTAACCTTGGATTCTTCACCCCCACACGATTTCACACCATCACAGCAATATCACGAGCCCTCTCACTAATCCCAATTGTTACAAAATGAGAGTGGCTGTTGTGCAATAAAGAATACTGTGTGATCATCAAACCACCTCTCCCATCCCCCAGATACATGTACAACTGGTCATTAACACCAGAACCTGTCTTGACCATCTCACGCACACATTTGCATGTGACTAAGTTAAGCCACTCTTAAGCACTTCATTCTTATCACGAAACTGCTATGGAATTCATTATGTTGAATTAACCTCCACACCTGCGCTAACTGAATTTGAAAATCTTAATGATGAGTAGAAGTGGAAAATGATCAGCAACAAGCAATGTATGCCAAGGTTTTCTGTAATTATAACAAGTGGTGCCCCTGAATGCTTCTGACTTCTCTCCTCAATAAATTTTCTCATGAATATTAATGGTTTGGTTTTGTTAAATAGAAACCTTAGGCATTGGATGCTGTAGTCAGAATCTCTTAAGTTTTAGAACTGTAAAGAACAATGGGTACTCACACTGCACAATGAGCTCCACGATGGCCTCTCGAGGCTTCACGTTGAAACCGTTGTACTGGCTGGTCTGGCAGCGGTAGGTGCCAGTCATCTCGCGTGAGACATTCACAATTCGCAGAATTCCATCATAGCTCTCTGTCTGCATGTTGCCATCCGGCATGGGTACCTCCTTGTCAGCATGGGACCAGAGGATGATGGGCTTGGGTTTGCCTGATACCAGACACTGCAGCTCCACTGTGTCACCCTCCTGAGTCACCAAAGGAGACTTCCCTCGGGGGACTGTCAGACTGGGGGGCACTAGGTGAAAGTGACGAGAAAACAGTGTGGCAAATAACCTCCAATATACTGCTATGACACTTCCTGTGTATTTCTAATACAATCAGTAGTTTACCAAATACTTTTTTCTGACAGACCTTCAATGATAATCATCAGCTCATCATATCCATCTTTCCTCCCTAAACTGGTATTACTTTTGTCTTAAATCCACAACCTGGTGTGGCCCAGAGCAGAATGTTGAGGGAAAATACCCAGCCTCGCAGATACTAGGGTGTATGCCAGGCTGATATGGCGAAGGCTGGGAAAAACGGTTCAGAGGCAGAAAATAACATGCAATCACAAAAGTTAAAAAATTAATGAAATTTTAAATTAACGAATTAATCCCTTCAGTCTCATTCTTGAGCTCAAACTGTCTTATTTGTATCAGAGCAAAGGTTCTACTTAAATATCTTCCTCTCATTTACCACAACAGCATAGACCAAACAATAATATGAATATACATTAAACCCCCGCTTATATGGGGTTCAGCAGTCGTGGCTTCAGTTTCTCGTGGATTTTTTCTGAGAACCGTACTAATAATTGTTTGCAGACACTACCGCACATTCACAGAAACCACAGATATCATCTGCGTTTTTTTTGCTTTTGTGACGTCTGGGTCTCGTCCTCATTCTGGATTGTTTATGTTTGTGTGCGGTGGGTTTTTTTTATTGATGTCCAATTGCCAGCACGAGGATGAGGGGGGCACAGCTTTTGTTACATAAATATTAACATATATTCAGCTACATTTCCATATAAAATACAACAACAAATTTTTTGGTACTGTCCAGAGAACACAAAGAAAGCGTGTCTTGGGATGGTGAAATACTTCTGTACTCTGAGTCGGGACGTTTGAAAGTAGCCAATCCGAGAATGCTATTTATTTCTCTCTGCTGCTGATTGGCTGGTGCCCTGTGACGCATCTCGAATGAAGCTCTCAAATGTTTCTCTGAGTGTTCCTGTTTTTCGTTTTGTTCTTCTTAAAGCCCTGTATTTTTGTTTACCCTGCTTAATCCAAAGAAAACAATGGCGCATAGCAAAGGAAACACGCATGCATGAATTACAGTACAGTGTAGGGTAACATCGGTATTTTACATTCTAGCACTGCAGGAGACAGCAGTTCAGTGTACACTGTACAGTACGGATATGGGTTTCCCTTTACATTTTTTAAGGGTAATGTATTAAGCTGAGTTTAAAATGAAATTAAAATACTTGTGTTTTTGTTTTCAAACTTGTTTGTTTGTAATGTTTCTGTAACAATGTCCATATGTATACATAATGTATATTGTCTTGTGCTTAGAGCAATGTAACCACACAAAAAATAGAAGTGTTTTTCTAGTCATATAAAAACATACAAGCATACTGTGAACATCTACCGTCATGTAATACACACTGTAAAATAGGGCAGTCAAATATTTCCCTTGCAGCTTCACACAACGCCTAAGGAACACCTGCTCCTCTAAAAATAGCCCCCAGTATGCAGCAGAGCCCTCCAACATTAGGTAAGTCTTTAGTCTGCTTTAATATCAGGTATCTGTAAATTAATATACCATTTACATCTGGAAATAGAGTACATATCTCCATGCAACTTTTCCCTTACCCTGTACCCATGACAAGGGCTGGAAAGTCTGTCACTGCTGTCCATGGAGCTTTCACTGTGGCGTATTATTAGCGCAGACTAAACTAGTGACTGTATTGGCTAAGCAATAAGTAATATTATCATGCATGCACAGGAGCTGAGTGAGGCAAGGTGGACTGTGGAGGAAAGGCAGACTGTAGAGAGGGCTTTTTTTAAAACTGATAAATGTAATGAGTGAGAGGAGGTAAGGGTGCAAAACGGGATGAACAGGAATAAGCAAGAGAGAGGCTGATGGACGGATCAAGAGAAAAGAAAAGAGAGGCAAAGAAGATGAGCTGGGGCAACAGCAGAATGTATTTGAACTGCAGGGGGGCCTTGTGTGAGATTGTGCAGGTTGATAAAATGTGCCTGCTGTAATGGCAAAAACCCACAAAAACAATTTCATATTTTGCATCAGTAAGTCACTCAGCACCTATTTTGGAAAGACTGAAGAGAGTATTATACTAGTAGCGCTGCACTGTTAACTTGACCACAATGGTTCTGCTTCTAATGCATGTAAAATGCCCATATCCCACAATTTCTTGTGTTTTTTCCCCATGTGGTCTACTAGTGATGTTTTTGTACCAAAAACAATTGCAACGTTTTGTGGTTCAGATTACCTTTTTCCAACCTCCCTTTTACCTTTAGAATTAAACAGGATGTAGACTATTTTTGTCACTTCTTCTTTCTCTTTCGGCTTTACCCTTCAGGGGTCGCCACAGCGAATCATCTGTCTCCATTTAGTCCTATCTG